>CABHPQ010167104.1:0-49704 GCA_902168405.1 Peromyscus aztecus | reverse complement strand
ATATAAATTCTGCAGCATTATACCAGGGTGCAATGATGGTGATTTACTATACATTTCACGTGCTAGTTAAGAAATTCATCCATGATATAGCATTCAAAATGTCTTTGAATCAAGGCAACCACTGTTGCCTTGCCATAGCTCCAGTCCCAGAGAGTGAAACATACACTGTAAAAAAAAACAAGGCTTGATTTTACACATGATGGCTTAGCACCAAGCACTTCTATGTCAAAAGACAAATGGGACCAATAAAAGGGCTTATTACAAAGGCCACCAAGAGACCTAAAAAAAACCCATGACCCAGTGCCAACTTCCCAAAGCAATTCTCTCAGTTTAATTTGATATTTATTGTTTTTTATGATTTTTCACATGATGAAATCCTTCAGAATACTCCCTTTTGGCATTTTTAAACTCCAGAACAGTACTTTTTTCAATCACAACTGCTTTACCTTTTTTTTTTAACAACAGCAAAAGCATTCATCTTCCTCTGGTCCTTAAATATATCCGCCACTTATTCCAGAACTTTCTGCTCTGTACTTGATACCAACTGTCCTTACTGTCTTCTCTGTCTCAGGCCTATGCAAGCCATCCTTTGATGACCATGCCCTGGGGCTTGCCTGAGATTCAGTAGCCCTGTCTGCCTACAAATCTCTGCTCTGTCACTCACTCCTCCTCGTCTTTCTCGTCACTCGTCACTCTGTGCCTGGGTATCTGTGGGCAGGTGACCGAGAGCCCAATGAACAGTTGAAGAGGGGACTAGAAAACACCACAAATGCTGGAAGCCCAGAAGTAGACAGCACAACCATTAGGAAGTAAGAGTCCAGAGCAAACTGCCAGAGTTCAAGTCCTCGTCTCCCCCATTGTCTAGCCGGGTAGCCTTGGGAAAGGTGCTGTGACAGAGGGAAGGTTAGTGTCTCCTCAAAATGCACATGGCGAATTGCATGCCTCGGTGATGGCGCTGTGATTCCAGATGAAATGTTTTGTCAACTAGACACAAACTACAGTTATCTGGAAAGAGAGACCCCAGTTGAGAAAATGACTCCATCCTGTTGCCTAAAGGCAAGTCTGGAGGGCATTTTGTTGATTAATGATTGATGGGGGACGGCCTAGCCTACTGGAGTTGTGGTATCCATGGGCAGGAAGGCCTGGGCATATTAGAAAGAAGGCAGAGGAAGCCATGAGGAGCAAGCCAGTATGCATCATCCCTCCATGGCTTCTGCTCCAGTTCCTGCCTCAAGGTCTTACGTTGAGTTCCTGCCCTGACGTCCCTTCATGATGGTTCACAACTATGAACTAAAATAAAAATTTCCTGCCCAAGTTGCTTTTGGTCATGGTTTTTATTGCAGCAATAGAAAAAAAATAAGACATAGTGTATTTGCAGGAGAGCTGTCTTCATGAATAGGAACCAAGAGGTTGGCTCTCACCAGACTCTAAATTTCCCAGTACCTTTTCCGTGTTTCAGAAATACTTTCTGCTTAAGCTACACAGACTATGGCATTTTTGTTAAAGCAACATGAATGAACTATCACAGGTCATAAGGAATAACGGAGCTAATACATGCCCAAACACTTAGAAAGATGCCTTTAAACATGCCAAGTACTCTCAGAGTTGGAGATTAACATTTATGAATGGATTAGTCCTTTAAAACTCGCAATTCACATTAATGAAAATTTTAAGTTATTAATAAAATATGAAGCTTAAAATATTTTAGAATTTCCCACAAACCCACACATATGCCCATGCTCCTGTCTCTAGTTATAGTGACTTAGGTACACATCTGAATTTATCTAGTACTCCATATAATCCGCTTAAAAGGCCTTCAAAGTCATAGTAGACAGGCAGCTCAGTGGCTTCAGGTACCTGCCGTCAAGCCTGACCACCCGAGTTCGGTCCCCAGGACCTTCGTGGTAAAGGAGAGAACTAACTCCCACAAGCTATCGTCCGATGTCCACATGCATGCAGAGACACACACACAAACAAAATAAATAAGTTATAACAAAATTTGTAAAATCTACAAAACTAACTCAAAATACATGAAAGTTTTATTTTTAATTTTATGAATTCTATTTTTTTCTGCTATAAGTAACAGGAAAGTAGCGTGCTGCGTTTAATTTTATTCTGAATTCTCAAATTATAATCTCCAAACCTGAGGAGAAAATGAAAAATCAGAACAAGACTGATTTAAAAAAACAAACAAACAAAAAACCAAGGTTCAGAAGCACTGGAAAGTGAACTGAAACTTGAGCCCACAGGAGAAATCCTAACCACCAGTGAGTCCCCTCCCCCTTTCTGGCTGGGCCCCAGGCTCCTAAGAGCCAGCGGAAACCACAGTCTGGTTTCCTGGCCTGGGCAGAAGCCTGCCTCTTCAGAGGAACCAGAGCTACAGTATATTTTATCTGTCCATAAAAAGGTTCAGACTTGAGGTAGTGTGGGCTGGGCAAAGATGATGCACATAGAAAGTTTCAGAGTTACATGTCACACTTGGGACATCAGAGGAAGGTAGAAAAGATAGATGGACAGACACATGGACAGAGAGCTGGGAATGAGCGGTTTAGACTCTTGTCCAGAGAAGCCGCCCACAGCACCCTGTAAAGCTCAGGGTGGTTTTATGTAGAGCTGAACAGGAAGGCGGGGTTGTTGGGTACAGCTGAACAAGGAGGCAGGGTTATTACATTCAGATAAACATGGAGGCAGAGTTTATGGCATCCAGATCAAGGTGACAGGTCTAAGGAGCTCCACAGGAGCAGTCTCTGTAGGAGAGCAGTTCTTAGCAGCAAAAATGGGAGAGCTAAGGTGGACATTTTCTGCAAATGCTGTCAACACTCACACTTGGTCCCTAAAGAAGGCTTCCCCATATCCCTCTGAGCCTCATAGCGGGGAAGGGGAGGATTTGCCCTTCCTTCATGGGTCTGAGGCTCTGGGGTCCTTGAAATGGCTGTGCCCATGCCAACAGCACGCATTTATTCAGGACTTCCCCACTCAGGGATTCCTCCACTTCACGTAGACACAAAACAACAATTATTCCTCAAGAATATTCTTGAACCATCTTTTCTTTTCTGCGAGACCCATGACCCTGTCCTGCCCATCAGCATAAGATGGAGGACTACCTTGTGGAAGACCATCTTGCCATCAGCAGAACTTCATCCAAAAATGACCCCCAGCAACTCTCTAGTCTCTCGCCTCACTCTCCACTCTTTTCTCCTTTCTGAGAACTGTGTGTTACAGGCTCTGCAAGAAATTCATTCTGGTTCTTCCTATAATAGTGGTCATTAGTGAACAGGGGTTAGGTAGGTTAACGCTTCCTGGATCTTACAATAGGACTTCTACAGCAGATGTATTGCTGCTACTGTGTGTTCTGGACTATGAGTGGTAACACATGGCATTATCACTGAATTCCTTTTAGGAACACCACCAAAAGAGAAGGCCTCATTCAGTAGCCATGATCTGTACATTAGCAATGTTATCCTTAGAGTAGGCACCTCTATGGCAAGAGGGTGAAAAGAGAAACAAAATAAAAACCAAAAACTAAACAAAACCAACCTCAAACCTTTACAGCTTCTCTGAGTGTAACTACAAGCCTCGGCTGGTGCAAACTTAGCTCTCTGCAAAGGAGTCATCAAAACTGTAGATTAACCTTGGCAGTTTCCAGGTTCTGAGAATCAGAATTGGGAATCTCTGCTCCCCACTCACTATTCCCCCTGTGGTAGGCAAATAGCATAATTTGAATGCACAAGTATACAATATTTCTTATTAGAAGGAAAACACCCGGATGACCTACCGTGTTTTAAATTTGTGGTAAGGAATACAGGAAGAATATAAAAAATAAATGAGGCAGAGTTTTCAAAATGTTATCATCTAGGTGGGAAGAATACATTATGCAGAATAGTGTAGAATTCACCCACTGCTCAGAGGTGAAATCTTGATCATAAGCAGCAAATGGGCTCAACCCAATGAGATCAGTAACACTGGGGGACGGCAGGTGCAATGATCACTGTTCTGACCAGAAGGAAATCTAAATGCATCACTTTAGATTATCCCCAAAGACTAGCCGCATAGGATGACATTGGGAATCATCAGAAAACATATGGAACTATTAGCCATTATCAGAAGCACGCCAGCAACTATAGTGAGAGATTATATCAACTAGCACAACTCTTGAGTCACTATCACCTTGGGAGGTGATCTGAGATGTGTTCAGATTAATTAACGGGTTATGAAATACTAAGTATGTGTCCCCAGTAACTAGCTTTTATTTACGTTCAGTCTTCCCCTAAATAAAATTAAGGAAAGTAACAATAAGGAACCCACTGGAATACTTACAGAAAAATAAATGTAAAAAGCAATGAAAATTCAACATTCTTTCAAAACAAAAATTAGACACATGACAGAAAGATGAGTAACGAGACCTCTGTAGATGATTGAAATATTGTTAAAATCACAGATAATCATTTTTAAGTTAAAGCAAATGTAATAATCATGGAGGCAAAAATCCAAATGCAAGCAAAGCTACTGACTGGGTTTCAAACTGGGTTCTCTGCTTCCTTGAAGCTGAGGCCAGGAACCATCAACTTCTAAAGGAAACTTCTTACCAGAGTTTCTCTTCTCATCTGAAGTATGGGCACACACGGCATACACAATGAGCTTTACAGTGGGCCATGCCTGGCAGGTTCTTGTGTAGCTTTCGGCTAAAGAGAGTGTAACATTCAACCAGGGAAATGGAAGGTTCCATGCAATAAATGACATACATCCAGGTTTGAATGAACGCAGGTCCTTCTAGAGGACTACAATAAATGCCTCCCTGTCTTTGGCCAGGTTTCTGATAAAAAGCTGTTTGCCAAAAGTTAAGCAGAGCCTCAAATCTTCCTTCAATAACTGGTATTCTCAACTGCTATTAGGAAAACTCTGAAGACAACCACCACATAGGAGCACAGAACCTAGTTGGTGAGGTTGAGACAATTAATCAGATTTTTGGGGGGGAATAAAACATGCGCTCATGTTAAACATGTTTAAATAAAACAGTGGCATTCAGAGAGAGCTAGGTAACATCAGGAATTCTTTACAAAACACTCAAGATTCATGACAAGACAGAGGTGATTTGAGGGGAGGGGAGTGTACGTGATAAAGCAACTGGGAGTCTATGCAGTTGCTGGGTTGTGGACTTCAGAATGGGAGTTACAAAGTTCTTAACCTAGTCAGTGTCAGCTTCGTATCTCCAAGGAACATCCAATTCGGAGCAGCACATCTTCATGATGAGGTCTCTGATGTCACCACCCCAGAGAGCATAAAGAATTGGCTAGTGACCCCCAGGCATTGCTTAGCATTTGCTAGCTGAATGCAGAAACGAATCCTATGCAGATTTAGAAGGACACATTAAGTTCTGCTCTGGCTTTCTTTCCCTATGAGTTCAAAAGAATGAGAGAAGATGTAGACAGACAGACAGACACAGACACAGATACACAGACACAAACAAACACACAGACACACAGACACACACAGACACACAGACACACACACACACACACACACACACAGGTAAAATGAGCATTACTTAAGCCTGAAGGAAAAGAGTAACTTACTATTCTGGCAAGGTTTTGTTTAATAAACTACTTGGCAATGTTTGATCCAATCTATAAAGTAATTTTAAGTACCATGTTTGCCCATAGATCACCCCCATAAAAGACTAATAACTACACTAAATTATTAAGGAACTGATTTAATTGAAATTGGATTCAACAGATACTTAGTGTTTATTTATTATGAAGCACTACACTAGTACCTAACAGGCCCATTTGTACATCATCCTGCCTTCAAACACCCAGTCTAATACAGGATAGGAAAAGGGGAGGCTTGAAAAATATAAAATGGCCATTGTTTGGGAGCCAGCTGTACCAACCCTCCCAGCATCTCACACTGGAGCCCTAATATCTTTGACTATGACTATCTTGAGACATAACCTCTCAAAGGATAATTAGGGTCAAATGAGGTTACATAGGTGGGCACTGATCCAGCCTGGTGAGTGTCCTTCTAAGAGAACAGACACCAAGAAGCATCTGCACAGGGAAAGCCATGTGAGCACCCAGGAGGGCTGCTGTCTTCAATCAAAGCCAGGTCTCAGGCAACAACAAGCCTATTGGTTTTGAACTCCCAGTTTCCAGAACAGCAAGAAAATGCATTTCTGTTGTTTAAGCCTCCCAATCCACTCTAATTCATCACAGCTCCTTCCGTGTACTGCTACAGCCACTCTGAAAAGAGCACCAAGTCCTATGTTCCAGGGTGGACGTGGTTAATGTGAGCTTTTATCGTCACAGAAAAGGCAATCACAAATCAATATAGTTACCAAATACACTGATGGGGATGGCAGGTAAGTGACTTAGAACAAAGTGGAGAAAATTCTGCTACAGGTTTCAGATGTTTTCTGATGAGCAATAAATGTGTTTTGTTTGTGTGTGTGTGGGGGGGGGGGTAGTCTGCATGTATGCATGCTCTTGTGTGTGTGTGTGCTTGGTGAGGCGAGAGATCACTGTCAGGCATCTTCCTCAGAGATGTCCCCTTCTCTAATTTACTGAGGCAGGGTCTCTCACTGACCTCGGAGCTCACTGATCTGGCTAGTCTAGCCAGCCAGGTTGCCCAAGGGATCCTGTCTCTACTTCCAAGGAGCTGGCATTACAGGCAATTGGCCACACCTGCCTAGCATTTTTATGTGGGTGTTGAGGAGCTGAACTCCACAGTCCTCACATTTGTTTGGATCTCTCTCCAGTTCCAAGGCACGGTTGGTTACTAAGGAGACTAAAGATGGTTAAGATGAGACAGCTAGCAGGGGAAGATGCTTACGGCTCATGCCTAAAAACCCGAGTTTAAACCTGGAACCCACATTAAAAAGCTGGAGGGGGTGGTGTTCACATGTGGAAACCCAGCCCTCTGGTCAGGTAAGAGGCGGAGAAGGAGCAAGCTCTTAAGCTCAAGGGACAGTTGGCCTAGAGTACTCAGAGAGAAGAGAGATGGCAGGAAGAACAGGAGCGACCCTGCCTCAAGCCACTTGAAGGGGAGAGTTGACTCCAGAAAGTTGTCCTCCAAACTACCCACATGTGCCGAGACTCATATACACACACAATTAAAAGAAGAAGATCGCCCAAGATAACTCGACTCTCAGTCTGCCATATTCCAACCCTCTACAGTCATAAAGTACTGGAACTTTCTGAACTCAGAAACTTCAACTTTGTTGTGGCTTTTTCAGGGAATTTCAGATCACATACCAATTCATATTGAAAAGGGAAAATGGTGCTTTATTTAATTAGAAGAATCAGGAGAGATTACATATTGAGCCAGTGAGAACGGGTGGAAATTCCTACCAATAAATACAAGGAACGAAAAGCAGAGAGGGTAAAAGTATTCCAGGCATGACTCAAGATTCCAGGGTAATGATGACTAAGGAATCTAGAAAGTTAATACAGCAAGAAAATGGGACTATTAAAGCTAACTCGTCAAGATTTATAATCTGTTAAGATTAGTACAACATAAACCCTTTCTGAGGTTACATACCCAATATACTCCACCGTTCCCTAGTCTCTACCTGAAAGAGCTTAGAAAAACAAATGTCAATTTCAGAAGGAGATACCGACTCTAATTCTAAATTCATGTTCATTACATACCATTAGCTATCATTAGCAATTTCAATGACTATAACCTTGTAAAAATCCTCATTTTTAGCCTGTTACACCCCACCGAACAAGTCAAGGAGACATTCTTTCTGCCTCAGAATTGAAATCTCCACCTCAATTAATAAACAAGACAGTGTAATATACCATTAATTACACCATTTATTATTAGGCCATTGAGGGTACTGTTAGAAAACCCTCCTGGCAACGAGGCATTTATTTATATTGCTTTAATTTGCAGACTTCACTGAAACTTAGATAATTAAAAGGGTTTTTAAAACTTGGATCATTAATAGAACATTGTCCTAACACAATGTTTCCACAGACGTCAAAATAAACTAAAACCCCATTTCAGGATTTGACCTTTAATTACTTCCTCTGTATTTATCAAAGACAAATGTCAGAACACCCACATGACTGCTTCTCCATGCCACTGGAAAGCGAATGACTGCTAACAACCACGAAAAATGGATGTCATCTGTCTCCCCCTCCGGATATAATCTGGTAGAATGTAGAGGATTTTAATTTGCCGTAAATAAATCCAGACCCCTTTTTTCTGATTTCTTTAGAGAACAGGAATATAAAATGAGCAAATACTTGTAGTGTTTAGCTCAGTTGTATTTGTTGGGGAAGGAGGGCAACAGCTATATAAAAAAGCAGAGGGAGAAAAATGTTCCTTGCCCAACCCAGTCTCAAAGGACTGGTGGAAGAGAAGAGGGCCTTGCCTCTCTTACAGGATTTCTATTGCATGAACTTCCTTTCTGCAGGAGTGGGAGACTGGCTTCCTGGCCAATGGGAGGCCTGGAGGTCAAGGTTTCCCCAAAGTAGCAGAAGTGTTATGCAGGCTGAACATAAGCACTGCAACTATAGTCTCCAGCCTCTTCCCGATGTGAAGAGTCATCTGCAACAAGAACCATTCTAACAAGATGAAAGGCCTTGCTGACCACGCCTTTCCCATCACTAAAGACTCCAGATGAGGCAGTGTGAGAGTCAGAGCAAACACAAGCCAACTCAGTTCCCCTGTAGGCCCCAAATGAGACACAGAGAAGGAAGAAACTACATAAGAAGCTTAAAATAAAAAAAGCAAAACTGTTCCTTTGAAGAAAATACTATATATAGTCAGGCAATACACCTCTCACATAAATGCAACTAGCTTTCATGATAGTGAGTCTTGGGCCACCTGCTCTCTCAAGGCAAAACCACTGAACTAAAAATAAGAACGTATTGATTTTCTAAGAGTATTGTACCTCCACAGCAAAGCCAGGGCCCCAGGTTTTAGGACAGGTTGCAGGGAGGGAGTCATTGGACCAAAGTTACACATTTGTGAGTGACTTGGCTGCATTTCTAAACACAGCACTGCTTTTGCTGTTAGGCTGCAGGAAAACGATCCTGGAACAAAAGCACTGTGTTCAAAAGCAAAGGCATCAGTGAGTGCCCTCCCAGGGAAGCCACAGGACTGCTCTGCATGAATAGGAGCCTGTTTTTGTTCATTAAAAGTTATTACTGTGACATATAACTTTCCAATAAAGTTGAAAATTTTCACACTCTGGACAATCTTCTCTTCAAACATTAACGCTTGCAGAATTCAGTTATGATTAAAGTAAAAATTCAAGGAAATAAATATTTCATATAGACATGCATACCAGCATGCATATAACCAATGGCATTCTTTACTTGGTGGATGAGTTTTGCATGACATATTTATAGGCATACTACGTGCTCATCCATTTTGGAGCCTTTGTCCTCAAAGACATGCTTGGATATGCCAAGAAATAAAACTAAATAGGATAAGTCACGCATAAGTTATTATCCTTACATCAGTACCACCCCAGGCTTGTAGAGGGAGGAGCCACATGCTGAACAGGAACTCCAGGCCATAATCATTAGGTTGAAAAAGAGCAAGGCCATCTCACTCCCAGCCACACACACACACACACACACACACACACACACACTACATACCTCCGCAACAACAACTTCTTCCATTTTCCTTTTTTCAACTCCATCTACCAATCCACACTCAGCATTCCCAGGAGTGGCTTGTCTAGCTCACTGCCCACTGCACCCTTAGTCAACTTTTTAAGGGGTTTACCTTTTCCTCTTCAGAAAAACTATATTCTCTGCCAGTTTGGACCTCAAGTCTTATGGCCCTCACCTAGCAGTTTACACTATCTTCAAGCACAGGTTGGGTCGTCACTTCCAGAGAGATGACTTAGTGCCCAGCAAACAGATTTCCACAAGTAGAATTCTTAGGCACATAGATACTGAATCTTAAGAAAATTATACCATTGTCTATTTAATAAAAATAGACATATAAAAAAAAAACCACCAGGAAATGAGGGCAAAGTGAAAGGAGCCATTATTAGAGAATTTTCAGGGTAAAGTAGGGTTTGGCCAGTTCTAGCAACTTCAAGGCCCAAAAGGTGGATCACTTCCTGAGTTCCCAAATACCAAACCAGTATCCAGGATGAGGGAACAGCCCCCAGCATGTAAGAATGAGAACTAAGAGCCTGAGAAACAGCGGGAACGAGAAGAAGGAGGGGGCTTGGCGCTCGAAACCCCACAGCGGGCCCTTATTAGCCCAGTGAGTGGTAAAAACGTCAATTACAGTTGTTCCAGGGGTACGTTGTTGTTTGTCTGTTGTTTTGAGACAAGGTGTTTCCGAGGCTGGCCCAGGATTCACTATAGAGCCAAGGCTTGCCTTAACTTATTGCGGTCCTCCTAGCCTCGCCTCCTAAAAGTTAGGATGACAAGTGTGAGCTACCACGCCCCACTTCAAATTGTAACAGAAAATGAGACTGTCATCTTGGAAAACCAGTTTCTCTAAATCTTACTCCAGAATCAAGATTAATTTCTTTTCAGGGGATTTTATAAAGATCTAAAAGTAAATGTCATATGAGGAAATAAAGCACCTACCCCGTTCCCAGACAGCTAGCTCGCTCACTTACACTCTCTTTCCAAGCCATGCTGCTTTCTAACTCTATCTGGCTAAAAAGGAAACCTGCACTCTCAGCTTTTCATCCAATGTGGCCCAATGGGGGCTCAGTCCTGAAATCCCGATCTACTCCTTGGGTCTTACTGGATGAGAAGATAAACAAAAGAACCATCACACTTCCCGGAGCAGCCTGGAACCTGCCCAGGCCCTCACACCCACACCCAGTGACTAATAGCAGACAGCACTGTATCACCTGGCGCTAAGATGTAAAAGCTGATGTGTTTTACTATACAGCACGAGAACATCGCAAAGTCTCACCAGGAAACTTCTGAAGTATCGGTGTCCTGATAGGTTTGCAGAGACACAAAATTTTCAAAATTCCTATTTTTGCCTAAAAGTCCAAATTTTATCATTGGCGATGAATGCTGTTGGTTCTTTATACTGAAGTTACAGGCTCCCCTGCACACTTCTAAAACAACGTCTCCCAAGCATGCACGTCTGAATCGTAGTACGTGTGGCCTTCATTCTTCCAGTAAAAGGTGCTCCAGTGAGTAAGTGGGTATTCATTTTTTCCCACTCAAACGTTTTTACAAGTGTCTTAGGGTAAAATAAGCAGCACTCTTCAGTTTTCAGTGGAAGTGTTCACTGCCTGCTCCCCACACTCTCACAGCACAGTATCACAAAACTTTGAACCCAGGGTTGAAATTTTTCTCGTCTCATCAAAAACATTCTGAAATCAAACTATTTATCTGTCTGCCAGTACACAGAAATAACACACATAATGACTGTGTTTGGTGTCCATAGTCCCAATGGGTAAAAACACCGGCAGAAGTTATACCTATACCATCAATACACACCAGTTTTTTTACAAGGTAAATAATACCTTAAGATTATCATGAAGATAATTTTGTTCTTCAGACCTGTCCACAGACCACCACGAAGGGGTCTCAGAGAATTCTAGACTATATTTTGAGAGGTCCAATATATTTATGACTCTTAAAATTGACTTGTAGACCATTCCCTGTCTCCAATCCACTTACTCTGCTGTTTCTATGACAAAATGCTACCAGATTTACCTACAAAAGCAAAAGTTCAGATTTGGAAACCTCATAACCTCAGCAAAATCTTGTTGATCTTCCCCATTGGCAACAAAGCTCAACCTACATCTTCTGTTAGCATGGTCTACCTGCCTTTCATGATTGGCTTTCCCATCTCAGTCACTCAGGCCCCACCATCCGGTCATAGAGAGCTTGGTTCTCCTGATGGGGCATTATGACTGTAATCAGCCTAGATGCACCTAAACATTAACTCTCTGCTCACAAGTGGCTGCACATGAGAACGAGCTCCTCCTCTAGAGTTGATTACATCTGAATGGAGCCAGGCCCAGGAACTGGAATTTTCCAGAACTCCCCAGGCAACACTCAGCTGAGACAAAATGAGTCTAATATGCATGTGCCTTCAGGAAAGCCTTCTGGAAGACTCCAGAAGCACAGGAGTGGCCCTTTTCCTGAAACCTGCCCCCCATGGCTCTCACATCTTCTGCACCTCACCTCATTTCTGCTTTGTGCTGTTGGTCTTTTCCCTTAGACAGCAGCAAAGTCCTCAAATGCCACTTGGACTCCCCTTTCACCCTACATTCGCTAAATACAGTGCTCTACCTAGGACACATAGTCAACACAAGCTCTTGATTCTGCAGTTGCAGCAGAGTATCTCAGAAATGTTAACATTGTAAGATTTATCTACAATTTGATATGTGAGTACCTACATGTATGTATGTATGTATGTATGTATGTATGTATGTATAGCACATGGGTGGTAGTGCATACAGAGGCCAGAAGAGTGTGTCTGATGTCCCGAAACTGGAGTGACAGGGAGTTGTACACTGCCATGGAATGCTGCAAACTGACCCAGCTCATTTGCAGGAGCAACAAGTGCTCTTAACCTCTGGACCATCTCTCTGGTCCAGTTATACATTTTAAAGTGTACAACTCAATGACTCTAAGTATACCTGTGCTGTTGTAGAAACATCACCACTAACTAGTGCCAGAAGTTTTTCAACACTAAATGGAACTCTCATACCCATTAGCAGACAACAAATCCCATCTTTTTCTGGGCATTTATTTATTCTCTATGCATATATATACATATACACATATATATATGCATATATATACGTATATATATGTGTGTGTGTGGAATCACATAACATGTGACCTTCGGTGTCTGGCTTATGGTTACTGTTCTCAAGGTTTATCCAAGTTATAATACGTGTCATTACTTTTCTACATACATGTATGGATCTAGGAATGGAAGCTAAGCCCGGTGCAGCTTTGTGCATGCTAGCCAACTACTCAAGCTACATTTCTAAATGCAGCACCTAATTCAAAATCAAAGTCCCCATATTCTATTGAATGGAAAGATGTACTCATCTATTCATCCTTCTTAAAATAGATGATTTTTGTTCAAAATGTCCATCTTATAACCAGAACCAATCTCGGAAGAGAAGCACCTATTTGCCCAACCCACTTTCGCAAAGAAAATGTGCCACATGTAGACAAAGAGATGAGAAAGCTTAGATGTGCAAATGACTACAAACATCACATTGTACCTGGCACTGAGAATAAACCCAGGCTTCAATTCAGTCTCTAATGGATTCACAGCTATAGCAATGATGAGCCTACTCTTTAGACCAATTAAATGATTTCCATTTATATTTTTAAATACCAAAGAGAACAAACAAAATCAAAACAGTCTATTGTACAGTTAGTTTTCTATAATGCTTGTTTTAAAAACACAAATTTGTTCCAGGGGAACTGATATCAAAGGAAATGATTTGTGTATAACACAAATTTCATGTTTGTTTAGCATGGCTTCCTTTGACAGAAACACACACTCAACTGAATCAAACCTTGAAACTCACAACACATACATGCACACACTTGAAAGCAGTGACTGACGTCTCTGTTCACTGCCTGTACTTGAAGCCGCACCAACGCAGGGTGTCAACAGCCCTGCTCAGAGTAAACTGTATATTTACTGTAGCATCTCTATGTGCTTCTTGGCTATTTAACGTGTGTAAAATCATGCCATCATCTTGACTAGGGTCCTGTGTTTGTTAAGTTCTTGAATGTAAGTCTCTACCTCCATTTTCCTCTTAAGCACGACATTTTGTACAGCATAGTGATTTTGAGAAATGCAGAAGATATGCTTCAGCAAAACTGACGTGGCTCTTATTTCCAAATAGAAGCTTCAGCCCAAGTCCACACTTCATGCCCTGTATCTTTTTTCTATTGGGTCAGTCTTAGGCATCATCACATTCTTTCAGCTTCCCACCTTTTAACTCTCATGCAAAATTTTCTTCATTGCTATTGCATGAGGAAACTCGAAATGCTTACCCAGCCCTCCCCATTGTCCACAAAATCTCTGATCTGCTCGCGCATCTCCTATTTATATCACAACAGAACCACTGAAACCAGACAGAAGGAATCATTTCTCTAAAAACCCCTAGAGCTTACTTAGGCTATATTCAGTTTCCTCTTCCTTACATCTCAGAGAATTTATAGGAAGCGCTAAGTAATTTATTGTCACACTTAATTGGACTGCTTCAAATGAAAATCAGTGAAAGAGGGGCAAAACGATTAATGTAAGGAAGGGAGGTTTCACATTAATTTAGGAAGATGATACACATTGTGGTCAAAGCTACCAGCAAAGTAAAACTCATGTTACCTAAGCAACACACTGACAACTATCCAAAGGTATGACCACCACTAAGAATTCTCTGCTTACTGTAGACTCCCCTTCATAACTTGTCCCCTATGCAGTGCACAATGCAAAGAACATCTTCCTTTGAACTCCTAAACCTTTCATCCAGGACCTGACAACAGTCCATGAATAAAGCAGCCTTGTCTACCATGACAAGGGAAGAAGGGAGGAGCAACGATCCTATCAGCCCTCTAGCCGCCATGCTACCCCATCCCAAACTCTCCATCTCTTCCCCAGAGAACCCCTGCCCAGGTTCTGCAACTACCCAGAACCCTTACATGGCTTTCCCTAGAAATCTGAATGTTTGGTTGCCTACAAATAGCTGTTAGCATCTTCCTCTTTTCGTAATGAAACTGCATCAGCGTGCAAAGGGGAAAAGGGAACCGGAGTTAGTGACTTTAGCTTCGCTTCCAACTACTGTTGGCAATGCAACCACCCTTAGACAACAGCCAAGAAATTATGTAATTCCACAAAGGAACTGAAGCAGGAAATACGACATTCTTAGAAAAACAGAAACAAAATAAAAGCCATTAGCTGTGAAATGTAGAAGACAGAGAATAAGTACATGGATGGAGGGAAGAGACAGAGGAGAGAAAAAGGGAATTTGGTTAACTGTAGTTTTTGAGGCTTGGCTAGATTCCATTCACCTGATCCAAGCGCAGTGGTGAGGCCCCAGTTGTCGCTGTTTTGTGGCAGTTTAACAGCCCAGGCAAGAGTGGAGGAAGGCAAGAAGGGGTAGAAAACACACTAGGACAGCACAGGAAGATAGAGGAGATGCTGGCTTTCCCAAATTAAAATCTCAACACTCTCTCAAGGTCCTAGGATAAGAGCATCCACAATACTGCTGGTACCCAGAGGCCTTGGACACATTAAAGATTATCTGAGAACCTAGCATTTATTAGGCTATATGATACAGCAACAAGTAACTGTATCCTGAATGCACTTTGGAACTAGCTCTTCATAGTGAAGCAGAAAGGAAGCCTCAGTTTGAAGGTTAGATACCCCAGACAGATCCCTTTGTGGCCCTGGGGGAGTCTACAGTGGTATTTTATTTGTACTGAAATGTGATTTTATTTGTATGTTAATAAATAAAGTTGCCTAGGGGTCAGAGCTATTAGCAAACCATAACGAAAGCCAGGGCGGTGGTGGTGCACGCCTTTAATCCCAGCACTTGGTGGGCAGAGCTAGGTAGATCTCTGTGTGGTCAAGGATACAGCCAGTCTTGGAGACACACGCCTTTAATCTCAGTACCAACCATAGAAGACCTGGAGTGACCTACAGACAGGCAGTGACGAGACAGTCATGTGGTTGGGTTTACAACCAATGAGAAGGCAGAATAGAAAGTCTATTTAAAGACAAACACACAGGAAATAGGTCTCTTTTGGCTGTAGAGGACTGCTGGAGCAGGAAGGGTAAGGCTCTTAGCTCTGACCTCTTGGCTTTCTTCTCTGAATCAGCTCTGTGTTTCTTATTCAATAAGACAGTTGGTTACTTCTACATTTGGCGCCCAACGTGGGGCACGAACCCATGACCCTGAGATTAAGAGTCCCATGCTCTACTGACTGAGCTAGCCGGGAGTACAAGTGAGCACTGCCATGCCTTACTTCTCTGTGGTGCTGAGGATTGAACTCAGATCTTCAAGCTTAACAACCGAGCTACCTCCCCAACACACCTATAAATTATTCTTATATATAGGAATAAATATAATATATAAAAAATGCTTAGCATGGACTTAACATAAATCTTATTTTTAACTTAATTTTGTGAAGATCACTAAGTGATGTTTTATTATTCCCTCACCCTGCAAATGAATAAATAAATGTTTTAAAAAGGGCACACTAGGTTAAATGTCTTTTTTAATTAAAAAAAAAAACCCACAGCCATTAAAGAGACATATTTACTAATACCTTTTGTGTATAATTTGGTCTTTGTTTTCTCTAACATTTTCCTAACTATAATTTTCTTCAGGTTTTAAACATAGGCTGTCCATGAATTAGTGTGCTGAGAAGTGATAAAAGACATATCATAGACTTCAGTGAGACAGTCATGTCAAAAATGAATTTGCATTTCTGAACATTGACGACCCTTTCAAGAAGGAAGATTTGCATGAAGGTGCTCCAAATCACTGAGTTAACTTAGGACACACTAAAAAAAACAAACAACATAAAAATCCACAGCTTCATCCAATTTGAAATTACAAACAATGCTGAATTTGATCCTTCGACAGTAATGTCACCATGAAGGGACATGACAGTTCACTTCAGGTAACTGAAATATCGAATACTTCCTACGATATCTTCACGTTTTAAATTATAGGAGACAGAGAAAATCATATGTTTTAGAGACAATTCTCTCCCCACCAGGATGATCCAAAACTATCTCCATCATGTCATTACAGTAATTATCCTGCCTCTCAAAAATCCAACCAGCTATTTAAAAAATACCAATGAAGTCAGTCTTGCTTCGGGAAACACGAGGTCATTTTGCTTGAGTGGTTGTTTCCAGGGGCCTCTAGATAAAGTTTTGTTGGACTTCCTTGCAGGCCAGCCCCCAGGGCATGCAGCAAAGACTTCTGAGGGGCCCAGTTTAAAGCCATTGACATCACATTTATACCACACAGGAACTGCATTCCAAGGCAGTCTATACCCTAAGGAGGAGGCACCAGTGTATGACTGAACAGAAGGACTGTCTAAGTTAGAATTCTAGGTCCTCAGGACATGTGTGTGGCCTCCACTGAACTAACCAACTCTCTGGGCTTTGGTTCCCATTCTCTAAAACAACGGGTACTAGGAGGGTGTTTAAGCAGGTCTGTTGTGAAGTTTCCATGTTACAGACAGTTCATTGTACTCAGTATGTTCTCAGTGTCAGCCTCATCATCATGGTTCTTACAGAATATCAATGGTATTTTCTCTTTTCTGCAAAATGAATGGAAGTATAAGCTATGTCTAATCAATATCAAAATTAATTTTAAAAGATAACTGAGATCTTCGAGGACAGACAATTTCTAAGTTCTATCCATAACCCAGGACATGCTATTTACATTACTCAGTCTCACAAAAGCCCAGAGAATTCAGCATTATCCTCTCTACATAGAGAGTAAACAAAAGCCCAAATAAATACCTACAGCTAAAATGGTTAGCTTCTCCTTACTTCCCATTTCCCACCTTACACCACATTGCCTTCTGGATATCTGATATTAGCAGTCTCTCATTCAATGTCTGCTCACACAGATACTGAACAAGAAAGAGGGAGGAACGAAGGCTTGGTGGTTAAGGGTGTCTTCCACCCTTGACAAGCATCCACGTTAGTCCCAGCAACTCACTCACTACTGCCTGTAACTCTAGCTCCAGGGGCATCCCAAGTCTTTGGCCTCCATGGGCACTTACACTCATGTGCACATATTCATGCGCGCGCGCGCGCACACACACACACACACACACACACACACACACTTAAAAGTAAAGCTTTAGGAAATAAATACTGAACAATAAAAACAAGAAAATAAACTCAGTATTACCACACCAATGAGTATGTGTGCAGTCTTCGCACAGAAAGCCTAAGCTTATGGCTCATCTATTTAAAGCATTGTTGTTAGACAAACAGCACAGCATACATATAATTAAGAAACAACCTTGACAGCACTCTGCAATGGAGTATTCCAGCACTGCCCTTCCTCAGTCCTAGGAAGTTCTGAATGCTGCCCCCGATGGGCCCTCCCAGTAGGAATCAAATGCTGGCCTCTGGACCCCTCACCTCTCATGCACTGCTAGTGAAAGAGTGAAATGCGGAATCATTGGAGGAAGTAGTTTGGCCGTTTCTTATAAAACTGAATATGTAATTTTGACCGAGGAATATAGCTGTGGGCGTTCCTCTCCGAGAATTAAAACTTACATGCCACAAAAATCTGACCATAAAACCTTGAAACACTTTTTACTTCTAATAATCCCAAACGACAAGCCACACAGATATTCTTCAGTAACGGGGAGGTTAACTAAGCTCTGCCCCACTTACAGCAGAGGACATGTGGTATATAAAGGAGTCAACCATCTGTAGCACCTTGAATGAAGTCAAGGCATTATTGTTACTAGGAGGCAGGAGCTAATCTCCAAAGACGAGATGTAGGAGAGTCCATTCCCGTGACATTCATAAAATGACAAATGTTATAGAAATGGAGAATGGGCCAGTATTCATCAGGAGTCAGGAACCAATAGAGCGGTGGGGTTCCTACAAAGGGGTAGTTAAGAGAGGTCTTCTGTGGCGGTCAAAATAATTCTTCATTCTGATTATTGTGATGGTCTCAGGAATCTATGCACAGGATGTAAGTGGTCGTACAAACAGACAAAAACTGAACAAGTAGCCTGCTTTACCAGTAACGCACCAACACTGATGTCCTGGTTTGATATTCTACTACAATTACAAGATCTCCCCACCAGGAGAGCTGGCCAAAGGACACATGAGACTCCTGATGCCTGAGGAAGCCTCTATTCATATATAATTATGCCAAAAGAAAGGAAAGAGTGGGAGGGGTGGGAGGAGGAGGAGAAGAGGGAAGGACTTCCCATGCAACTTTTTAGCTCATCTAAAAAACCACAGGGACAAATTCTTCTTCTGATAAGGTTGGGATTTCCACTAGTTTATTCAAACTTCAAATTGGAGGAGAACCCATGTTACAGACCTCGCAAGTGAGCAAAAGAAAATGCATTCACACACCTACAGCTCAGGCTTTCAGGAAAGTCATTCTCTCAGTGTCAAGTCCTTGGAACTCTTGATCCGAAGTTACAAGACTTTGAATATACCAACACTTCAAAGCTCTTAATTCTCCCTGGAAAGGTCAGGAGAGGCTTTATCCACACCAAGGGAAATCTGAGTGGAGTTTGAAGGCTGAGTAGGAGGTCACCTGGCAGAGCTGGAAAGAAAGAGCCAGCCAGGAAAGCAGAGGACCGGACAGCACCCAGGTCCAGACTGCTCAGGAGCTGAGTAGGGAGTGCAGAGACAAGACAACATATCTGAGGGTGGTGAGGCTGGGAAGGCAGAAAGGCCTTGACGCCTCCAGAGCTGGACCACAGGAGACGAGCCTTAGAGCTGAAGCAAAGGCATGCCCTTGCTTCCGCCACAAATGACAGACAGTCTGAGTCAGCACTTCTCTTTTTATTTTCTATATTTCTCTTCATCACAGGTATGTGTTTGGGTTGTTAATATAAATAGAACATAATGGTTCTGATATGTAAGAACAATACCGTGGTGTTTTGTTTTCTGCCAAAGCAAAGCAGGTGGATTCTTTGGAAGAGTAGAAGCAATGAAGTGATGAATTGTGTCACTATCCTAAGTAATATAGAAATGCTGAAATAAGCCGGGCGGTGGTGGCGCACACCTTTAATCCCAGCACTCGGGAGGCAGAGGCAGGCAGATCTCTGTGAGTTCGAAGCCAGCCTGGGCTACCAAGTGAGTTCCAGGAAAGGCGCAAAGCTACACAGAGAAACCCTGTCTTAGAAAGAAAGAGAAAGAAAGAAAGAAAGAAAGAAAGAAAGAAAGAAAGAAAGAAAGACTGAAATAATCCCATATAGCATATTCCCCAAATATATCTGTTTTTTTATTCAATCTTCCTTTTCTCAAAGAATCACAAGATAAACTTAAGCTATATTTTTAATTTGGCGAGTATGGAAAAACAGTTAAATGTTCAGGATGTGTGTAAAAATACGTGTCCTACCAAAAGGAACCAATAATTCTTGATTTAAATTTAACAGCCTTATTCACAGTAGCCATAAAATATTAATGGCACTGCAAAGCTGAATTTACTCAGGCAGTAATTCACAGTATCTGAAATACAGTCTTTTGTTTTATGTCAAGTCATTACATCAGGAAAAGTTATCAAAAATAAATCCATTTGACTTCCAGTATTTTATACAATAAATTGAGCCATTTCTCCAGGTGTCAAGTTAGCTTTGAAATACATGGGCTTATAACAGTGAAAACCTACCCAATATCAAGGAAATGGCAAGCTATCTGCCATAAATATGTCTTAAAACTAACAAACGCAATCCTGTCCCTTGTGTTTGAGACGTCTTTTGCTCTTTGAGATAATCTAAAGCTCTCAGTGTGAGATGAATGCTCCATGCTGGACAAGATCAATTCTCTTTCAGCATTCATGGTTGTTTTAAAAGGTGCTGAGGCCCATGACTGATCAGTGTGAGCTGCACAAACAGAACACCCAAGTATATGCAACTGAGTGACCCCCTGGCCCCCTGGGTAGGGCGACCGAGGAGTCGGGGGTGTCAATGCAGAAGACAAGGGTAGTTCTCCAGAACAAGGTGATTAGTTACCCATGGCTTTCTTAGACAAAGAAGAAATCAGCCACATTCATCTATTATGAGTTGTGGGCTTCCCAAAGGCAGAAACTACGTCTTATTCCTTCTTAGCATCTTCAACCCCTAGCACAATCATTTTTAATAAACTTTTTGACTAAGTTAATAATTGGTGGGATGAATGCATGCCAGCAAGACACAACATAAGAATCTGCTGATATACAGTGCTATTTCTTCCCTTGTATTTATTGCAGGATTTATTAGGTACCTGAAAAGAGCCAAGTGTGGTGCCAACTGATGGAAAGACAATAATAATAATAATAATAATAATAATAATAATAAAATTTTTACAAAGAAAGGTTACATGCCATAATCCCTACTCTTAAACATGTAACGGGGCAGCTGTAAAACCACAAGACACAGGAGAGGGGGGAGGAAAAGAACAAAGAAAAGCTGTAACAACCTTCATGGTTTCAACCGATCTACTGTTTAGGCGTGAAAAGATATAAATCCCATCGCTGGAAAGAGGCCAGTGTCCCTACGGGGAAAGCATGCAGGATCCGGAGGGAAAAGGCCACTGCAGACAAAAGACCCTTCATATGATCATTATCAGCACAGGCCTGAGACAGTGTCAGCATCTCATTTCGGAAAGATTTATTAATATCTGTGTCGAGGGCTAAGATAAAAGGGGTAGGAGGCAGGGAGGGTGTCGGTTCTCAGACCATCAGCGAAGTGGTAGACGGCCACAGCAGCCTGTGACTTTGATGGGATCTCTTAAATCCCTGTAAACTGGCGCCCTGTGTGGGAGCTGGAGGTCACTTTCTCTATGGTCGCTTAGTAACTACTGAGAATCCTGAGGGGACTTCTGCTGCAGGGTTGCAAAGGCAGAGAGCAGCTTGAACTCAGGCCCAATACAATTACAGGAGCACAGACCACCATCCCCAAAGGCTTTCTAGGCATCATGAACAAAAGAATGGAACTTAACCAGGAAGAGCCGGAGAGATAAACAGGACATTTGGCCATCCTGGCCTTGTGACAGCTCTCACAAAGGATGTGATGTTAAAAATAGAATCAGCAAACATTCATGCAGAGATGGTATCTGGAAACAGCACAAAGATGGATGACATCCTTGCCCCGAAAACACCTTACCGGAAGAAGCTAGCAAGAGCAGGCATGTACGCTGCACTGTTTATGAACTGGAGAGAAAAGGCCTTCATTTTTGCTAGTTCTCCTGTCTTTAATGCCCATGTTGATAAACTAGAAGAACAGGACCCAGGCAAAAAGATCTCTGAAGAAAGAACAGAATCTTCGCTGGCCTTAGGGCCCGTAACATATGATTTATTCCTCTTAAATACCTGGCTCACAGTTCGACACACCCACCCTCCCTGCAGTATCCACTAAGCAAGGAGGTCCATATGCCAGCCCTTCTTCTGTAGGAACTTACTAACTTTACTCCTGAGTTGCACTTGACCATAGATGGAAGCAAAAAATTAGAGATTAGGCACTCAGATACCTTAGGCTATAGAATCCCAAATTCCAGGATCATGACCGACCAATAAATCCTAGAAGAATTCCATATTCCCCTAATATATCAGCCTTCCTGGGATATTCAGTCCTCTAGCAGCCTAAATCCAAGAATTTTGGGATAAGGTAACAAAGGTGCTCAGGTATTCTGAAGGAAGTGAAAGACCGCATTGACAGTGGTCCTGTATGTACCTGCACGAGCCATACTGTATGTTTCTCGTAAGCTGAGGCATTCTCTGATATTGTTCTTTTCAGGAAAATGAGAACCAGAACTGAGAGTCCAGAACTGAGGATGCTGTTTCTCTCTGTCTCCATTCTGTAAATTTGTTTGCCGGGAGCCTTCAAACAATTCTACAAACAAGCTGCACATTCTTATACTGATACTCTCATATTTTCTATCTCCTTATTTAAATGATGAAGAATATAGTATAAATGGTCTCTTTGGGGCCAGGGAGATGGTTCAGTGTAAAACAAACAAACAAACAAACAACAGCAAACAAAAAAACACTTGTCACACAAGCCAGAGAAACAAACTTCAGATCCCCAGCACCCACATAGATGTCGAGGGGACATGGTGACTTGTCAGTAATTCCAGCAACATGGGTTCCCAGAACAAGCAAACTAGTAAGATGAGACCTATCGGTGAACGAACGCTAAGGTTCAATTGAGAGACTCGATGAATAAGGTACAAAGAAATCAAGAGTGATTCCCAGTATCAACTTTAGGCCTCCACATACATGCTCACACATGCATGTGTACCTGCAGTCACACATACACTTACACACATAGCTCCACACAGAAATACACTCACATATACCATACGACACACACACACACACACACACACACACACACACACACACACACACAAGAAAAACAAATTTAAAGTGGGGGGAAGCTGCTTGCGTGAAAGAGGAATGTATGTATGCTAGGAGGCTGTTCAGTGAATCAGTGTTTTCAACCTGTGAGCCCTCTATATTATTAATGCTTCTTAAAACGGCTAGTGAAAAAATGTAATGAAATATGATAGAGTGAAAGGGGAGCGGGATGAACAGAGTAGAACAGAAAGACAACACTACAGTGACCTCACATTGTCAACACAATTATGTGGTCAACTTGCACCATGGTGAGAGGCCAGGGTGGTGACATTTTGAAGAGGCAAATGCACCTTTCTTTCAGATCACTTTAGTTGTAATTAGACCAAGCCCCAGAGACTTTGAAATTTACAGTTAAGTGAACAATGACAGAGATGAGGAGACACAATGTGGATATAGACATGTTGGTGGACTTCTGTGGTTTGGGTATGGGTTTGCTTGTTTGGAGTCTCACTGTGTAGTCCTGGCTGCCCTAGAACTCACCAGGTTGTCCTTAAAACTGTGACACTCCTCCCGCCTCTGACTCCCAAGTGCTGGGATTATAGAAATAAGCCACCGTGCCTGGCAATCCTACATCTTTTAAAATAATCTATTCCATAGACACGAGAATGCCACATGGTAACTTGGCCCTATGAACTGCAAAAGGTATATAAGTGTGATTTTACTAACATGTTTAACAATTTCAATAGTTATAAGAAATAAAATATCTTTAAAATACTAATGAAGTAATTTCTAAATAACCAAGGAGTTTCAATATTCTCATGTGTGTTATCCTACTCAACAAGAAAATGCTCTGCCTCAGTAAAGCTCACTTCATTTCCCAGAGCAGAAGTAACATCATGATTAAATTGGTATTCATCCCTGATTGGCACAAAAATAACCTCAATCTTAAAACACATGTACAAAACAAATACATAAAAATATTCTTTGATTAATCAATGAAGTCCTCTGTGTCTAATTTATTCTTTCTATATCTCTGATCACTTCAATTTTGCCTTAATTAAGAAACATTTTTTTTTCTAATTAGGACATAACTGTTCCAATTGAGGCTCTTTAAATTAATTGTTTTACAACACTAAGTTAAAAGTGGCCTGACCTTTTCAAAAGTATATGATTCAAAGTTATTGACAAAAAGTGACTGAATTGTAAGTCATTTAAAAGTAGTAAAAACAATGGAAGTAAAAAGCTTTTAATAAGATATTCAAGCTTGCTTCTTTCTTAACCTATCATGAGCACTAGCATATCGACCTATCTATAAAGATATAGATACTCCTGCTGTATTTCTTTATACTTCCCTGCCACAGAATCACACATATGGTAGGTACTTGAACTGCATAAGACACACTCAATTTATTCAAGTGTCCAATTATAGTCTAATCTGTTAAATATTGTTCCCTAAAGCAAATTCTTATTACCTATGTAACCCTTCTCCTTTAATCAACAGAAAGTCATTAGTTCAATATTTCAGCATCCCAGCCACTACCCCACTGTCCCCATGCTGCGTTGACTGAGCAGCCTGCAGAAGATTACATAAGAAATGAAAAAGCACCCAGAACAGGGACTCAACCATCTGAACTGTTTTTTCTAAAGGCCAAGCCTGCTAACTATTGCTATCAGTGTTCGAAGGATAACAAAGTATTCTAACCATTACCTTTACCAAAATAAATAAATAAATAAATTTATCCAAATTAACCAAAATCTAATGAGGAAAATGTGGGTTTTTTTCCCCATTATATCTAAAGGCCAACAGTGTAGAAAATCATGACAATAAATAGGCATCCTTGTTAATTCCCTCCTATATTCTTCCTGATTCCAGGACACTGCCTCAAATTAAGAATCAAGGTTCTCAGTTCAAAGAAGGCTGGGTGCCAGGCAACACCACAAATGATCAGATTTTTCTCTTGTGGCACAGATCACAGTACACATCCAAAGGGGAAGTCTGTGGGCTGATTTCCAAAGATGTCAGTATAAACCCAACAACTACAGAGCTGGTTTTTTTTTCCTTCACTGTGTTTGAGAACTCCAGTCAATATCTTGCAAAACTTCAGAGCTCTGAAGAAATTCAGAAAAAAAAAAAATGAAACTTGTTTTACCTTATTCCAAAAAAGAAAGAAAGAAAGGAGGAAAGAAAAGAAAACGAGAAAAAGAAAAAGAAAAAATATTTTTAACAAAAAGAAATGCAGAAAAAAGGCAGCACTGGCGAGGCAGAAACCCCCATTGTCTGCTGGTACAGTTTTCCCTCTGTGGTCCCAGAGACCACAGCTGCGATTCGAAGCTGGCTTGTCAACCACTCAGCCTAAAATCGTGCCACAATTGCCAGTGACACAGACAAGTGTAATGAATTTAGGGAGCAAAAAGCAATTGTTATTAGCTCAATCTGCACACTCAGAAAAAGGACAAGTAGGTTACAAACTGCCATAATTCACTCACTGGCTCTGCAACTCCCCTGTGGTAAGCCCTTTGCAGAAACATCAGGAGGCATGACTCTTCCCAGCCACAGGGCTGTCAGTAGGTAAGAATGAAGTGCTAGGAATCCTAGAGTTTATAATCCGGACAAAGGAGACACAGAACTCAAAGTCAGATGTTGTAAATATCATCAAGATGGTCTAAGGAAAACAGTAGTCTCAGGTTACCTCTAGTTTATGTGACCAGGCAAGGTGTGGCTTTTTTGGGGTTTTTTTTTTTTTAAAGGAGATCACATTTAAGTTGGGTCTTGAAGGATGAGTAGCATTTTAAAAAGCAGAGGAGGACGAACAAGTTGAAAAGTGAAATGAGTGCAAGTGTTGGCATTTCCCAGAAGGCTAGTGGGCCTGTCAGCCCTGCTGGGAGCTTGTATGCATGGTACCCGTCAACAGGACTCAGTCATGGTGTGTGAGAGAAGGGCAAAAAGGCAGAGAAAATAGGCTGGGTGAAAAGGTAGCGGCCCCTGAGACGAAGCCCCCTAATCTGGATTTTACCTGAGACAAAAGGAAGTATTACCAATGGTATTTCTGGACAAGAAGAAAAAGCAGAGAAGGAAAAGGAGAGAAGAGAGGGAGAGAAAAGACAGTCAGAATGACATCTATCTATTACATCAGGCACGTGATGATGGAAAATCAATAGACACGACCACCAGGAACTTGAAAACTTGGTCATCACTTGGGTGGAATGGTGTACTATACTCCATAACAAATGTTAAGATTTGGAAGACTCCTTAATGCTATTTATTTCACCTTCTGCTCAGTTCAATAAAGCAGATCACCTCAGTCTCACCTCTTCCACAGCAGGACGCAGCCCAGGAAGCCAGGCTAGGACAAGCCCTCTGCAGGGGACGGTACACTTCTCAGCACCTTGAGAGGTTGAGAAGCATTTCTTTGAGTTTAAATCTCCTTTATTGTTTGGGCTTTGGGTACCAAATGTGGGTGAGTACCAAACATTTTTTTATCTATTTTAATACATGTCTTCTTCGGGTTTTACCTACTGTAAAATCGGAGGGGGGAACCTCATAATTGATTGTGTGTTATACTGGCAGCCATTTTTCATAGAGGCAAATAAAATAGTGATGCATTTTACAACCAATCAGTGGTGGGTTTGATGCAATAAAGCAGAATAATATAATACTTTATACAAGCTTGGCCAAATACCTCTGCAATACTAACCTGTCGGCTAGTTTGGCAAATGCCCTCAAAGGGAGAGGTACTGAGTACTGGTCCTGGAGGCAGATCCCAAGGGTCAACGGCAGCAGTCTTCCATTTACAAGCTGGTGTGTGCCCTGAACCAGGTCATGTTTCTCTGCATTTCAGTTCCCTCATCTGAAATTGAGGCTAACAGTACCTGCCTCCCAAGCTGCCTGTTTATCACATGACACAGTATGCACACAGTCTTTTGTACAATATCTGACGTACAATCAACATTCCCCAAAGTGCTAACCACCACTACCCGTAGCAGTGGCAACCCACATATTAAATAATTCACCCTTCTTAATCACCTTTCGCATGCCATAATTTCTGAACCTAATTCTGGCTCACTCTGATTTGTCAACATCTCCCTAAAAGATGTCCAGAAATGAATACACTGTTACCAAAATGCTTTGGCCTGAATCTAGTACAGGAGGGAAGATATTTATTTCCCTTACTCTTGACTGTGACTGCAGAACACGAGTCATAGTATCTTAGGTAAAAATAAAGTAGAATAACTAAACAAAAAAACAATAACAAAACAGTATTTGAGGAGTCGAAGAGGTGTATCAGTGGTTAAGAAAATTGCTGTGCAATCATGAAGACTAGAGTTGGAATTCTAGCACCCATATAACAAGCCAGGCATCCCACAAATACATGCAAGTTCAACTCCAAAGTATCCAGTGCCCTCTTCTAGCCTCCACACTCACAGGCAAGTACGTGTGTGTGTATGTGTGTGTGTGTGTGTGTGTGTTTGTGTGTGTGTGTAAAAATTAATTTTAAAACAGGACTTACAGAAAAAAGACAAATTATATGCTCAGATATCACATGCAAAGACTAAGTATGAATACTAAGATTGTACAATATTATCCAGGAAGAAGCCAAGAGTTTCTCCTGATGCCAAATAGACAAGAAAAGTTCTTAATATGTCCAGGTTGTAGAAGAAACCACTCACAGATGCTCTGTGCAAGCCCAGCTCTGCAGCTGCCCTCTCCCATGTGTTACCCTAGGTGTTTGGAACTCTCAAAACTTATATGATGAAGTCCTTTCCCCAAGAGCAATGGTATTTGAGATGAGGCCATGTTGGTAGAAAAGTAGGCTGAGATTGGGCCAGAAGAGTGGGACCCTAAGGATGGCGGCTTAGTGTCTTAGAGTGATCTCCATCCACATGCAAGCAAAACAACAACAACAAAACAAAACCCTTAAGAACTTTAGTCAGCAAGTGTCTGTCTACAAGCCAGTCAGCAGGCCCACCCAGGAACCAAATCTGCAGGTTCCTTGATCTTGGGATTCCAGTTTCTTAGAAAGTGGGAAAACAAATGTTTATTGTTTAAACCACCCAGGCTTGTTATCACAACCTTGAGCAACTGAGATAATCATTGGTATTAAGAGGCAGGAAGCCGGAAGCTCTACAACCAACTCACGCACATTAAACAGTCCATGAGTGCTAAGAAGACACCGTTCATGGGACAGGCACTGGCTGCCGAAACTTACCAAACAGCTCCCTACGCCTAGCAAGCAGAAAACACAGAAATATCCCCCCAAACAGTTGATTCCTTTGATCAAAAACATCAATCCCTAAAGCAAGGCAGCCACAAGAAAAAGAAGGGTGTAGAGCCAGGAACTACCAATCACAGCATTAACTCCAATCACATAGTATAAAACATTTCACCAACAGTGTTCTTTTTACCATGTAAGGACACCTCGTGGACTACTCCCAAACTGGGAGGACAGGACTAGGGATGCAGTGTAATGAGACAACTCCTGCCTGGCATATACAAAGCCCAAAGGACTAAGGGAAAAGGTGAGAAAAGAACTGCATTTTTTCCTAACCTAAAATGAGAGAGAGAATAGGAAGTGTAGGTAGCACATTAACAAATTCAGCGATGGCCTCATACTTTTGTAGCCAGCTGTGACAAAACAGTGTTGTAAAGATTAATAGTGATAATGAAATAGTTCCTGGAAAAAAGTGTGTGTGTGTGTGTGTGTGTGTGTGTGTGTGTATACAAATGGGGAATGTGTGTGTGTGATTGTTTTTCCCAAGGCCACATGATGAAAGGATAGTACTCATTAGAGCCCTGGGGAGATGGCCAGGACACAGGCCTGCATGAAGAAAGTGGTGTTGGGAAAGGCAGAGGAGGACCCAAGGGACTGTGAGAACCTACACGTGCTTACGAGACTTTGGTTTACAAAGACGATAAAGTGCAGTACCTGCTGAAAATTGGTTACCAAACCAGCTCCACTCTGTTGCTGTGGGGATAAGGAAAACAGAGGCTTCCTGAGGTTGCACAGCCAGGGCCCCAGTCAAGCCAAAGTGGGAAATCCTTCCAAATCCAGTCTCTGCTCCTCCCTCCCAAGTCTGTGATCTACGCCAAGAGTTAACACTATCACAGCTAAGATTCCTCCTAGAAGAACTAAGGGCTATTCCACACGGTACTAGAAAAGGACAGAAGTAGAACACTTAGGCTTTATATTTCCCCCTAGAAGAGAAAGTTGAAGAGCAGCAATGTTGGGGGCCCCACCCCATCTGGAACATGTCACCTCACTCCATTGCTATGATGACCAGAACACACCTACACCCAGTGCAGGGTTGCTGGACCCTGGAATAGTTCTATTTTAATTTGCTGAGGTATACACTGCTTCCAAGATGGTGGCTCTAATCCACATTCCCACCAACACATGAAGAGCCCTCTTTTCATCACAGTCTTGCCAGCACTTTTGTTTTTAGAATTTTTATTATTATTATTATTATTTTATTTCATGTGCATCGGTGTTTTGCCTGCATGGATGTCTGTGTGAGCATGTCGGATCCCCTGGAACCAGAGTTATAGACAGTTGTGAGCTGCCACATGGGCGCTGGGAACTGAACCTGGGTCCTCTGGAAGAGAAGCTCTTACTCACTGGTCCACTCTCCAGCCCCCCACCAGCACATCTTAGACTTTTTGCCTTTTTCACACTAGTCATTCTTACTGGGTAAGGAGATGTCTCTCAATGTGGTTTATATTGCATTTTCCTGATAATTACTGGTATTGAGAAATTTTTCTCTCTGTTCCATTTGTACATATCTTTCTGAAAAGTGTCTATCTGAACCTATTGCCTATCTTGTTGAACTAGCTTTGCTACTAAATTCCTTGAGTTCCTTCTACATTTTCATTCTTGGCTACGTATCAGACAGAGCGTGCAAATCTATTCTTACTCTGCAGGATCTTACTGCTTTACAGTTTGATCAAATCCCATTTGCTTACTCTCACTTTTGGGGACCTTATAAAAGAAAAATCCCGGCCCACCCCCACTCCAGAGGTGTTTCCCCACGCAGACCCGCTTTTGGAGATTCAGACGTGGAGGCCGAGCAGCTGAGCTGCAGGTGTCAATCCTTAAGATTAATATCCTTGGATTTTCCTGCCAGTCCACTGTTTCATAGAAACAAACAAAACACATTCGATATTTTAAACTGTAGAGAATTCTCAAAAGACACATGGAAATGAAGTTTTGAAGTTTTATTCAGGCGTCTATTCCTCCAATTTCCTAAAAACAAATAAACACTAAGAAAAAGAGTCATCTTACTTGATACATTTAAAAAAGAAAGACAACACTCATGAAAAAAATTTCTTTCTTTTTTTTTATTTTGCTTTGCTTTTCTGCCTCTCTATGGCAGCACTACACAAATCTCTGAGAAACAAAGGCAGCTTTGGGAGAATTCCTTTTAAGCCTTGTTGGCAACTTTCCAAAGCTCAGAGCCACAGGAGGCTAACGGTGGAGATGTGTTTTCAGAAGCAGCTTGAAAACCTGACCTTGAGCAAACACAATGCACACTTGTACACCTGGTTAGAGCAGGATGTACGGCACAATGCACACCTGTACACCTGGCTAGCTCAGGCTGTCCAGTACAATGCACACCAGTACACCTGGTTAGAGCAGGCTGTCCAGCACAATGCACACCTGTACACCTGGCTAGCGCAGGCTGTACAGCTGGTGATGAAATTTCATTTCTTCCTAAATGTTCTGTCTTTCTCTAAGTCTACATATGTTCACTCCCAACTCTAAATGATACAGTCAGACTACCAAGCTCTCTCGGCTACCTTCTCCTCAGAGAAAGCACCCTGTACCATCCATCACCAGCATCCTGGCCTAGATTTCAAACACTCAGACCCAGCAGCTCTATGTGAAAGGCTCAAAATTCTCAGATTTTTGTAAATTAAACTCCTTTGAAAAAAAAAAAAGCCTCAGTCTTACTACAATACTCTACCATAAGGAAGCAAAATGTGGAAGCCCATAGATGCCACTAGATATTATAAGATAGGTCAAAAGATTGTCATCTATGATGGCTGGCTTCATGTGTCAACTTGGCTGGGCTATGGGAGCCAATTATTCAAGCTCTGGATTGCTGTAAAGCATTTTGCATAGACAGTAGCTTACTTTGAACAAAAGCATTCATTCTGGATAATGTATCAAAGCTCACCCTCACTGACACACTTCCTCAGTTACGATTCCACTCCCTAGTAGTTTCATAACTTCCCCAAACAGGACCACCAACCAGGGACCAAGTGTTCAAATACATGCACCTAGGAGGACGCTTCTCTTCCAAACCATCCGAACTCCCATCCCCATTTAAGGCATCTATTGCTGCCACTCTATAGAGACTCAAAGAAATCAGTGTGGGAGCCAGATGGGAGAAGAGGAGAAAAGCTGAGCATGTGGATCACGAGGGCGCTAACTCACACAGCCCTCACAGGTCTCTGTGAGATAGTCTTACTCTGTGCCCTAGGCTGATATGACGTAGAAATGGTGAACACTCTGGCAAGGTCACAGAGTTAGGAAATGGAGATGTCCAGACACCAAACTTTGTGAGCATAGGATGATACACCTTTGTCTAATGTCCTTTTATCGAAGAAATTGAACCTCTTAATGTCGATATTTATTTAATATATTTAAATAAGTTTAAAGTGGTCATGGAACACTTACAGTTTGAAAAAAAAAGATTTGACACAGGAAATTATCAGCATCATGGTAAAGCTGTAGCCATGTAAAAGATACAGTAATTGAACTAAAACAAACTCTAATTTTAGGGCAAAAATTCTGGCTGCAGCTTGCTTAAAGGACTAGTCTTGACTTATTTAATGCATGTATAGGGATGAATAGATACAAGGATCCAGTGACCAAAGTCCATCTTTAAGGTGCTCACACAAGCTTTAGACGTAAACAGAAAAAGAGCAGGAGAACAGGAGACATGCATAACTAAGCAGTCCTGGCTGAGGTGTGGGTCTGGATGATCTCTATTTCGGTTCTCCAAGATGGTCCAAAGAAATTCTTGCTATTTGAAAGGACATTCTGGTAGTTTCCAAACACTGATTCCTCCTGCTCCAGGTACGGCCCTGCAAGTACAGACACTTACCTTCCTTGATGCTGGGTTCTGCCCTGTGATGTGTTGTTTTCTGGCATCCAAGGTGACAGATTAAGGCAGTGGTTCTCAACCTTCCTAATGATGAGACCCTGGAACACAGTTTCTCATGCTGTGGTGACCCCCAACCATACAATTATTTTGCTGCTACCTCATAACTGTCGTTTTGCTACTGTTATGAACTGTAATGCAAATATCTGATATGCGGGATATCTGATATGTGACACCAAAGGGGTTGAGACCCACAGGTTGAGAACTGCTGGACTAGAGGCTTAGGACAATGACTAAAGAATTTTAGGTGCCTTGGGAGGGTCTGGAAAAGGCTGACAGCAAGATGCTTTCCTCAATCTTACCTTTGGGCCTTCAGCCTTGATTGGGAATGAGATGCGTTAGGCATCCCAACTGTGTTAGCCAACGTCTTTTTGTTGCTGTGGCTAAAAGCAATTTAAAGAAGAAACAGTCTATTTTGGCTTATGTTTCTAGACAGAAAGTCCACAGTGGTGGAGAAGAGTAGGGACAGAAGCAGAAATCTCAGAAAGCATGTCTCAACAGGAAGGAGGGAGAGAACAGGATGTAAGGGGAGGCTACAAACTCTTGAAGCCTGCCCCCAGTGATGCACTTCCGCCAGTAAACCTCTTCTTCCTGAAAGTTCCATAACCTCCCTGAACAGTGCTAAGAACTGGACACCAAGTGTTTAAACACATGAGCAGAGAGGGCACATTTCTCAGTTAAACGGCAACACCAAGGCTCTACACAGGCACTCCTTACTTGATTAGCGTGTCCATGTTAAGGTAAGCATCCCAGCCAAAGAAAAGGGGACTAAGGTCAAGGAGAGGTGGCAGAATTTCATCCTGCATTTACTTACAATGTGGACCCAAGTTCATAGTCAATGCTTTTTAGCAAAAACCATCATAAGTGCCTGCTATAAAAACTTCTCCCCCTGCCTTTCAATCCAGAAGGTGTGCTTCTGTCTGAGAGAAGCTAATCACTAATGCATTCTTAATGAATGGCCTCACACAAACACACAGAATGTATTCATATTATTTACTATTTTAAAATGTAACATTTTAGTGGTTGAAAATGTTTTGAAAATAATAAACCATCCCTCAGAGAACTTGTCATTTAGTTTTAAAGGTAAAATGTTATAAGTGCAATAGAAAACTCACCTACATCCTTTATGACTATGGAAGTAACCAGCATCCTGAATTTAATGTTTGCCCTGACATGCATATGGAAGTGTTTATACCTACACATCACATGAACATTCAGCACCCAGGACTGTTCTGTATGTTCTTCTGACGCATGCTTTGTTTCCTCAACATTAATGAATTTGATATCTATGGTTACTGCTACGTAGGACTCTGAAAGATCAGAACAGGTATTAATGCTAGTAGGCTGCATTCCCCAGATGTCAAGAGTATGTTCATACATGTGTCTTTGGGCAGATAAGGGGAATGCTTTTTAATATACAGTGTGCATAAGAAGGGAGTTACTACTAAAAACAAAGTTCCTGCGGAGAAGAAAACTGCTAACACTGAGTGAAATGGACGAAATTTCCAATACCAAGATTATTTCCAACTTTTTGGTAACTCTGAAATTAAAGTTAAAATAAAAGTTGAAATGGGGAATGGAGGTGGATAAAATGTCCCTTTGGGATACTCAGCATAGTTCTCCACAGGATTGCAAAGCTTTGGACTAATTCCTAGGTGCAGATGCAACCTCCACAGCACTGGAAAGGGCAAAGGGCTCACTCTAGGACCCCCAGCCCCAAATGTCACAACACTAATGTGAGAGGAAGCTGATGGGAAGACCTCAAATAGCTGAGCTTACATATATAGGTCAAGTATGGTTTCAGCAAAACCCAAGCAATTCTTTGAATGCTTATCAACCACAACAGGATGAAGTTATTTAAGCTAGAAAAAAAAAATCAATGATTCATTAGAATCCAAGTCTCTCAAGCTTTGAATCCACATGAAATGACGTTTGAAAGACTCAAACTGAACCTAATACACTTCTTCTTAAACTCTATGCATTCTGAAGCACACTAAAGTCGGAGGCAGTCTCCTGCCTCCCCTCACCCCCTGCTATGAAGAAACCTCTTTGAATCCATACATATTTTCTTTGTTCCCCAGGCCTTCGAACCAGCTAGAGGCCCCAGGCCGGGAGAAATGTGTGTTTATGTGAAGTCCCCAGAGGCCTGAGAAGAGTGACATGAGCCAAACCCACACCCAGCCATCTCCTCCAGGAAGCCTGCCAGGGCTAACCTCATCTGAACCACGTCACTCATCGCCTCCTCCCTTCTCTTCAGACTTAAGCACTCCCTCTGGACTCAATCACTTAGCACTTGTGGATGTTTTGATTGGGATCATCTGTAAGTCCCTGCTATGTTTTCTCTTCACACAGAGACTGTAAACTTCTCAGCGTGCTATGTCAATCCATCACGAAGCACAGTTGCCAGAATGTCACACAAAGGAGCGGAAACAGAAAGGAACATGAGGTTTGGCTCCGAGTCTTGTTTTGGTGACCATAGCCCAAGGGTGTTACACTCTTTTCAGAAACTTTTTAGAGCCCCTGCTACTGATACACACCACGAGTGTGCAAGCACACTTGTGTCTCTCACAATACAGGTAGACCACCATCAGCTAAGCCCTGCTCAACAAACAACGGTTAAAGCAACAAGGTGACGAGCCAGCAGCTGGACACCTTCAGCAGACTCTGTTTCTGAAGTGTGCCTTCTCTACCCAGCCTCCTCAATGGTGGCCCACACTCAGGAACAGTTTGACATTTTAGCACCATATGGCTCACTGAGGAGCCAAAGGCCACACTGAAAACTGCCAGGCCATTTGGCATTTCCCGTACTTGCCCAGGCAGATGGTACTAGGAGCCCAGCTCCCAGCTGCAGCCTGGGTCAGGTCCAAGAGCACCAGGGTTTCTCCAGGATGCCAGGTCAGCAGGGAGTCAGGGCAGTGGCAACAGGGCCGTGTGGTTTGAAACCTTGATGCCAAAGCTAATAATCTGGTCCTCACTCACAGAGACTTCTAGCACAGCTGAGAAAATACACGGTGGTTTTACAAACAACTGTCTTTCCATCAGAGGCATGGGTAGTCACTCTCTCCACCAAAAGGCCAAGCCCATAAGACACACTGGCTCCTTCTCTCTGCATAATACATGTGGAATTCCCAAGGGATCTACCAAGACTGTAGAGAGGTGTGAATAGAGGTCTCATCCTTAGAAGCCACATGGATTTCATCACTAGTCTTTTTTTTTCCCCCTACTAGGCTATAAAACACATCATGGTTGATAAAACTGAGCCTCGCTGAGAGCAGTTCTCTGTGTGAGGAAGCAAAATCTCCATTGTAAAAAGGACTTAAGACCTGGACAAGAGTCGAGGCTTCTGATGCCAGAGAAAAAAGAGATCACAGGCAAGCTTGGCAGAAAGGCAAGGCGAGTACACCCTTGGAGAATGGGCCTGGGATCAGGAGAGTTCAGACAGACGCACTTGCCACCCAACACACGCCCCTAAGCAACGCTCGGTTTTTGTAACTGTCCATGTCTCATTACTCAAGACACTAAAACCTCTTAACATATGAACATGCACACACTAACAAACTCCCATGCTGCACAGAGATTGGTTCAGCACACATAAAATGGAGCGACATGCAAGCATCTGCTGTTCAGGGAAGGGGCCTGAGGGCTTGCACCACTATGGTGTTCTATATTCAGAGATAGTCTCCATTTATAGTGCCAGAGCTACCTCTTTAGGGGACAAGAAATCCAGAAGGGCAGACCATTCCTCTCCTAGCAACAGTTTATCTGTATAAAAACCTAACAGGATCATTAAGCAGGGTTTTTATATTTCCTTCAGGCTCGCCTAATTTCATCCTCGCCATAGTAAGCTCTGCTCTGTGTACCCCTAGACAGACATGTACTCAGAGGAGGATTTTAGAAACCAGATTTGCATGGAAATGGTATTTTTGTCTGACTTCTCTCAACTCCGGGCCACAGTACTCAAGTCACAGAACTTTGCTACTGAGAAGACTGATTAAATAAACTGACTCAGGGCTGGAGAGTTGACTCTAGTTCAGAGCACCTACTGTTCCTGCAGAGGCCCCGAGTTCAGGCATCTCACAACCTCCAGTTCCGGGGATCTGAGACTTCCTTCTATCTTATGTGGGCAACTGCATGCACATGGTGCACATAAATTCATATAGGTGCACATGTGTGCACGTGCACATGCACACATGCACACATGCACACACACACACACACACACACACACACACACGATGGAGAGCAATCAAGGAAGACACCTAAAGCTCTGGCCTCCAAACACACACATGTGAATGTACACACATGAATACATACACACAACCACACATACTCACACACATAAAAAATAAATCAATAATAAGAGAATAATCTCTCTTAAAAGATCAAATGCATCTACCAACAAATAATATATAATGCAAATAAGTTTACTTAATAAAACAGAACTCTTACTAATATAGTAAGCAACACATTTGGTTATTAAAGTATAAAGATAGTTCCTTCTTGTTTAATAATGCTTATCTGTACAGTTGTATCCCTAATTTAGATTATCCTCAACTTGAATCCCATGTTACCATTAGAAACACACATGGATAAGCAGTACATTTTAGTCAGGTTTGGGTTTTTGGAGGCAGAACTTCATGTAGCCCAGGCTGGCTTCAAATCTGCCACTACCTCCTAAGTGTTGCTATTATAATAAGCATGCACCACAATACTAAACATCATTTTCGTTCTTTAAAAGACTCTAATTCAGGGCCAGAGAGATGGCTCCTCAGTGAATGTGCTTGCTGCCAAGCCTGAAGACCTATACTCCATTCCCAGGACATACACGGTGGAAGAGGAGAAGCGACTCCCACAAGCTGTTTTCTGACTGCAGAATCATACATACATGGTAAAGAAATGTAATCTCAAGGGAAAAAGACTACAGTTCATCTAGTTATTATTCATTAAAGCTACCTTTTCCAAACTGCTATCAGATACATTCACAGAGATCCAATCTAGGTTCTTTTTACTAGTACTAAAGTAACCCCACATACATTTTAAAATAAAATTAAAAAAAAAAACCCTTTAGAATAGCATTGAGAGCACAAATTCCTCAGACACAGAAGCACATGCTTGCCAGCTTCCATTCTACCTGGATCCACTTTTTCTACAACATTTCCCCTTGGCTTTAGGAATCAACATTCTACTGTTGGGAAATATTTTCCTAAAAATACTTTCACTTGAAATGTTTTTCCATTTTGCTCGGTGTCTCCAAATACCCTCAAATATACCCTCACAGGTATGTTTTATGCATGACCATAAGGATTTAGAGTCTAGTCATACTACACTGAAGGTTCTGTCTATGACTCTAACAAAGATAACGGAGTTATCCGGGAGACAAGCCCTGAGTGCCAAAAATTCTGTGCTGAATTCAAGTAGTTGAAGACACGAGTGAAAACACCTTCCTTAGCTACACAGGAACAGTTCCCAGGAGCAAAAGCAGTTTCTGATAAACAGAAGCCTCCAGACAGAGGAGCCTTGAAAGGCTCAACTGAATTACTTCTCCATCCTCTTCGCATGCCGCCCCAATCGCTACTTCCTTCCCTTCTGGTTTCATGGCGTCAACAGCTCTCCCCTCGGGCCTCACATTGTCCCTCAGCACATGCTCAGCTAACCCTCTGCAACACACTTCCAGAGACTGAGTTCTCTGCTTTCTGTGTCTTAGTCTCACAGCATCGAGCTTTCTAGTAAACTGTGGCTGAATCAACATCCTTCACTGGAAGTCTGTCTAAAACAGTGTTGTACCGGAGCCATAGAAAAGCTAACGATCTTTAAGACTTGTAAAACCACAGACAAAAATAGCCAAGGCAATTTCATTTCTGCAGTCAAGAGCATAGCCCAGATTCTGTCTCAAAATGATGAAGGGCCATACAAAAACACACCTCAGCTCTCACAGCGCACAGGGAGAGAAGGGTAGAGAGGTTACCAGGCGAATAGCTAAGACCTAGGACTAAACCGAGCAAATTAACAGATAAGGTCCTTAATGGTTGATTTTGTCCTCTCCCTCTTTAGCAGTCTGCTGAGGTCTCAATGTTTTTTAAAGCATTAAAAGCCATAGGATCATAAAAGAAAAGAATAAAAATAAAACACGCTTTCAAAGTATTAAGAAAAATATGAAATAGTTATATTTGAGTTTCTCTAGTTGACTCTGCACACTGAATGACAGGACTTACCAGGACTAGTGGAATATTTCAAAATCACTGCAATTTCAAATGCTAAATACTATCATGATTTGCTGTCATCATTCATAACTAAACAAAGTTAAATTTCAGTGAGTGGTTAGTGACAATGAATCGTTTTTTCCACTACCAGAATTTGGAGAGCTTGGCTTTCCAACTGCAGACTTCTTGATTAAGTGGTAGTATCCCTCCCATGGTTATTCTTCCCAGATTCTAAAATTATTCAGCTTTCTTAAACTATCACCGCCACATTCACCATCATTACAAATACAGTGTTAGATCCAATTTGGTGACAATGGACCACACATTTCCTCCATTGTTCTGTAGATACAACAAACCATTGTAGCCCCCAAATCTGATCTTTGGGACTTTTAAAATAAGTGGTTTCACATTATTATACATACATAAATATTGTGTTAAAGCCAAAAAAGTTTAATAAGTCAAATGCCATAGCTATTAGTCCACAGTTCATGAGTTTTCACTAGTGTGGCCGGTCATCTCTGCACATTTTCCCATCATGATCTCGACGTCCCCTGCCAAAAGACTCCCTCCTCTCTCTCATTGATTGGATTCTGGGAGCTCAGCCTGGTGCCAGGCAGGGAGATTGGGATCCATCCTTGGTGCATGAGCAGGCTTTTTGGAGCCCAGTGCCTACGGTGTGACACCTTGCACAGCCTTGGTACAGCGGAGAGGGGCTTGGATCTGCCTCAGCTGAGTGTGCCAGGTTCTGCTGACTCCCCATGGGAGACCTTGATTTAGAAATTGTGGGGATGGAGGGTGGCTTGGGAGGGAAGGCTGCTGGGGGGGTGGAGGTGGGAAGAGGTGGGATCTGTGGTTGGTATGTAAAGTGAATAGAAAATTTCTTAATAAAAAAAATAGTCAAATGCCATATAAAGGGAACATGGTAACAAAATATCCATAGACTTTATGCATTAATAGAATCCACCAAGTAATTTCCTTAGCCAATGTACTTTAATCACTTCAATCTTACACAAAAGTCCAACAACCAGTTAGCTCAGCAAATGGCCTATTATTAACCATTTTCAGCATATATTTGACAAATGTTTATATAGTGCTGAGGATCTAAAACAATTGCAAATATTAATTTAGTACTTCAAGACAAGACTAGGAGACAGTAGCTAATATTTGCATTTTGCAGATCTGAGGAAACTGAGGCATGCAGAGCTAAGTGGCTTAGTCAAGGTCACAGAGTAGCTAAATCGAAAAGCGTGGTTCAATCCGGACAGTTTGCTTACAGGATCGAGGTTTCAGCCATGCTCATTTGCTTTGTCCTGTGCTGCTGCACATCTCTTTCTGGCATGTGGATTTATAGAAACTCTCCATGGAGATTTTTCATGTCAATAAATAGGGCCTTATGATTCATTGGTGTCTGGATTAAAAGGCGGTGCAGCTGCAGGAACATGCCAGGCTCTGGAAGAGAGTGTCACTGCTAGCTCTCTGTGGTAAATGTTTCTTGGCTCCCTACTTTACTATAACAGTATGCCTTTGCTCAAACTAAGAGTCCATCAATTGGAATAAATCAGCACTAAGGGGGGTTGCATACAAAACAATCATGATTTCAGCAACTGAGCCTCGCAGAGGACAGATTCAGAAGGCACGTGCGAACTTTTCTGATACTATGCCAACATGGGTCTGATAACTCCTCTATGTATGAGAATACTGAATCTTCTTAAAGTCTCTACAGGAAAGAAAGAAACAACTTAGAAAATGAAGAGAGAACATTATTAAGTCATATAATATTCTCCCCTTTGCAGAAAATAAAAGAATACTAGCCAAGAAGAGGTCAACGTTCTGTCATGGAGAACAGAAGACAAGTTTGCATGTGTTGTAAAAAGAAAACTCAGATACTACTTCTTTCGTGGCTACTTCCTAGACTCTGTAGAGCTGGAAATACAGACTTACAGAAATTAAGGTCTTACTTAAAATAACAAAATTACATACAATCATGCCAGATTTGAAACTAGGCCGGATTCCACAGCTCATGCTTTAAAATGTGTTTATGCCTGAGGAATTTCTCCTCTTGAGACCCTAACTACCCAGTAACCAAATCATCTCCTCAGAACTCCAGTGTAAATGTAGCAGAAAACAAATATTGTTTTACTAAGGTGGTAGAAAAAGCAAGGTCAAAAGTGCCAGTATTTAGGGTGACCTAGGTCATCAGTTCTTCACTCTGTCTATCCACCCCAAACCTGAAGTTGCTCTTAGTAGCTGCACCTCATCATTGGTGATGGCCTTGTCTCCTCTTGCCATATCACCACACATAGTCCTGTACAAGTTATTAGTCATATTTCCTTTATGACCTGAAGTAGAGCCCACCAGCATATCCATAAAATGTCACTGACCTGCTGAAGTTAAGCTTGTCCAGCATTCTAGTTCCCACTCACAGATCTCTATCAGGTAACTTTTCAGCACCAATTCATCTCACCTACCTTCCATCTCTTCCTCCTCACTGGTAAAATAACACCACATCCTCCACTCAGGAAATCGTACCAGCACCCAACTTCAAAGTAACTTAACAAACACTACCCTTAACCTCCCCAGGACCTGTGGGTCCCCATATGTAGCCACTGACTCTTTTTAGGACTTCCAGGTATTTCTTACCCACTCTCTACTAGTGAGACCAAGTCCCCACAATTTAATTACAAGGCACTAGATGGGCTGAACAAGACTAGGGATCTGAAATTCTTAGAAAGGTTTGCATGTTGAATCCTACCAGATATGAAGTTGGGGTGAGAGTAGCACTTCCTAATCTCCACTAGGTGTACCAACACTTATAAGTGACTCAAAGGATGAAGTAATAACTCCTCCTACAGGCTTTTATTACACCCTGGAGCCAATTCCAAGGCAATATGATGAAATATACATGTCTGGAGACGTTTACCACAGGGAAGATAGATATCTGCAGCTAGGTAGTTTAGTTGCTAAAGGCTAGAGCTCTGAACTCTGAATCTCAGTTAGTGACCCAACGGTTTACACGACATGGAAAACAGCAGCAATACGTTACCAAATCATATAACTGTTAGAAGGGAAGAAAACAATACATTCAATACTTCCCTAGCACCTAAAGAGACTGGGAATCTGGTAGCAATTATTTAATGGCAAAAAGGAAAGTAACTTGAAGATACACATACACACTACCACAATTGCCACACATCTAGAGTAAGACAGACAGCAACAGGGGGACCATTTAAGGTTCAATCCAATGTGAAGGCTGGCAGGTTGCAAAGACACCACTAGATCTAGAGCTAGTCACCAGCATGCTTCTGAGTCATGCATTGTAGCAGAGCATCCTGTGCACGTCCACGCTGATGCAGAGATAAAATCCAGCAAACATGGACTTTTACAGTCATGTGCCTCTAATGAATGTTTTTCTTACAGAAAGCTCTGTTATTTTTCCTTTATTCAAACAAGTCTTTCACCAATGTGTAAAGTTTAACAAGAAATAGGTATGTAGGGAGAAGCATATCTTTAGACATGAAGATTCCTAGGATACAACCTTCTATAGGACCTGTTTACTAGAACTAATCATGTTTAAGAAGCCTATGTCTGACATTAGTTAGGTTCAATATGATGGGGAGGAATATCAGTCATGCAGACCAGAACATAGGACTCTGTATCTTTAAGGAAAGCATCAAATTGTGAGTGATTTCAAAAGCAAAACTGAACTGCAATAACGATGTTTGGCTGCTTTTGAGACACAGAAAAGCTAAGAAATGAAATCCATCATAGATACAAATGAATAATGAATGCTGGGTTCTCAAGTGTTCTGTTTATAAAAGAATTTTCACAGAAAGCCACATGTTCAGCCTTAATTCTAGAAAAACAGCTCTTCCATCTTCTATGTAACAAGCTCAGAAAACAGACAATGAGGCCATTACATGACCAAGTATCAACACTGAACTCTTCTACAAATATAAGTAACAAATGTTTCTTCACAACTGGCTACCAGGAATTTCAATACTAACTCATGAGCTTCATTCTCCTAATTTACTGCAGAGTTCCCATCAAACGGCATGACCATGGGTCCACAGCTTCCCTGCTGTGATGGGAACCCATAACATAGTCCTACAGGCTGACGATGTTCTCGGGGTTATTAGCTTGCAGTACTGAGATCCTATTTCCCCAAATCAACCAAAAATGCACACACGGGGCACATGCAAGTCAAATGTCCCTCTTACAGACACAAAATTAAACTTATTTACCATTCAAAACATAACCAGCCTGATGTTAAAGAGTATATTTATAGTTTATATACACCACGCTAAAGCGCAGACACATCATCATCTTGAATAGAAAAAGTAAGGGAGTGTCAACATTTCTTTACACTAAGATGCTGTAAGGGTAAGCAGAGCCTACTATACCATAAGAATGTTACTGTATTTTTATATTTTGTCATTTCAAAAACATGTAACAAATAGAATAAGCAATCACACAGCATCCAATGTCACTTTCCACAGTACTTTAAAGACTACAGCGCTTTGGATGGCAGATGGGAAATAGTAAATTACAGCTTTTCTATGTCAATATTATTTGAAAATAAATTCTCTCTGCCTTTGTAGGCTGTAGCACAATAAAGATTTAGGCTTATGCTTTTGTTACTACCATGAGCTAACTGTAATTAATTCTCTTCATAACAAAGGAAAACAGTAAATTAATCATAGAAGACCATTTAAAAATCATATTTAATTAAAAGAAAAAAACCCTAAAAGGTGCAGTGCAGATTTTTAAAAGTCAGCACAACTTTTGCAAATAAGCAGACAAAATTAAACTTAGTTCACCTTCTACCAGTTGCTAAATTTTTATTGGTTTACGTTGGTTTAGTGTCAAAATTGTTATGAAGAGGAAAAGTTTACACACTGAGAAAACAGAAATATCCTAAAATTTAATAAATTTGATAGTTATCTGGGATTTACACTACAAAAAAAATCCCTCTCCACTCACTTATCAACTCGAGAGGTTGTTTGTATAAAATTTTGCTAAGTCCTTTTGTGAGAACATCTTCTAGCAAGTCTGCGGCTCCATCGACTCAGCCATATTATGGGTTAATCTGTGGACCTTGCTGGAAACCAACTTATTATCTGTAATATTACTCTAAATAGGAAAGTAATTGCTGGTTCCAACATGGAACGTGGGATGTGTGTGAAGGACACAGTGTCCTAGCCAAACGGAAGGCTCACCCTCCGATTCCCATCAAGCTTTCTCACTGGAGGAAGCGAGTACTGTCACAGGCATCATACTAGGCACTCTGGAAGGTGGAAAGCAGCCATGTTGCAGCAATTCAGCCACTTAGTTTAAAATCAGAATTAACAAAAGTAGAGCACAGGACGGAGATGGCAAGCTTCCTGCAGAAGTTACTGAGCACTCTAGAAAACGTTTAGCATTTTAGGTGAAAAGAATACCTGTTATGTGAAATTACCTAACGAAAGTGCAGATTTAAGGTCACCGATAGTAGCAGCCAGGAGATCACCACCTTCAATTAAGAGCAGCGCATCCACACTTCTTAGGGGCTGTTTGAAAGCCCTGGTTTCTGAAACACTCATTAATGTGGAATTCTACAGTGATCTGTATCTGGCAAAACACTCTATTAAGTCTTCATTAGTAAGCACTGGCTAGTTCCCTTTGCATGAAATGCAGATGGCAGCCGATGCATGAAGTACTGTCCATACTACATCCTGCCAACAGTGCTACTATCTAACGCGAACATGGAGATGCACTCCTCCAAAAGACAAGGACTATGCCGGAAACACTGGCTCGGGGTGAGCAAGATTAGAAAGGGCAGCTAGCTGGCCCAGCCAAGGCTCTAGGACTCCTTCTACTCAAAGGATGTTCCCTAAGGCTAATAACTCACTGCGGACCTGCTGCGGCTGGGGATAAGACCCTTCCCTGCAACTTCCTGCAAACACAGAGCAGTGGAGCGGCAGGGAGCACACTGAGGGCAGCTGGAGTTAGCATAATCCCATGTTGTTCTTCAGATTTAGGACAGACAGAGAAAAGAGAATCCGTGAGGGGATGCCATGGCATCCGCACAGCACTGGAATTTTGATAAACACTTCCATATACAGGTGAGTGTCCCCTTCCTGAAATGCTTTGAAGCCAAATTAGAGCTTTTCAGATTTCAGAGTATTGACGTAGACCCTAATCTAAACATCAGAAACCCCAAATTCTCTCAAATGTCTAAGTTCTTTACTATCTTTACTATGACTCTGATAAACAAGGTAGATGTTATTGTTTCAATTTATCACTGAGTCTTAAACTAGGAACAACAGGAAGTTAGCTATAAGGTCTTTCCCAGAGGCAGCCTCTACTCCAGACCATCCCTGTCCTCTGCCTGCATTTTCAATTGTGCTGGCCGCTAACTACCTGTGACTAGTGAGAACTCACAATGTCTTCCGTGTAGTTTCATTTTGATTGTACTTGGATTTGATTGATTGACATGTAGATGTGAAGCGCCACATGCACACAGTGAAGCTCTAAATGAGAATATCAGCCACAGGGACTCCACGCTCAGTCAGGCTGGTTTTCTCAAGGCTCACAGACCCTGAAGCTCCTACATGAAAGAAAAGCATGGGTATGGGGCTGAAAGACTAGGGCCTCTTACCTAAGTACCTCAACTTACTCCCTGAAGCCTGGCCTCCTTCACCTCCATAGTGGGACCCTCAGAGCCACCGTCTTAGGGTAGATGGTTAGGCATCCTCTCATCTATGTTAGCCCAGATGACATTAAGCAGGAGAGGCCCCCTCCATCCTCTCCCATCTTTCTTACTCCAAAAGAACTGCACATTCGAAACTTAGCAGGTAATTTCAAGACAAGTCCATGGCACTCTACATATCAGTTGAGTTTCTCAGAAGAAATGAAAACTCACATCTAAACTAGTATTTTGGTTAAAAATTTTTTTTCAGCAAAATTTCATGTTTGGAGCCCTAGCTCTTCAGGGGATCAAGGCAGGAAGTTTGTTGTGGCTTTGGGCTAGCCTGAGCTACATAGGGAGTTCTGGTTCTCTGTCTAAGAAGAAAAAAGTATTCTGATTGTATCAATAACATTCTTTTTAAAAAGGTCTGACTAATGACAACTATACTGTACCAATGAGCCAGAAAACTAAACACTCTTCCCTCAGATCACAAAGCATAACACTGCATAATAGAGGCCATAAATAAAAGCAGCTTAGGACAGTAAGTGTAGCTTTACATGATGTCTTCACATCTTGTACAAGGATGAACTACTAAGCATTGTGATGGTGCTCAATAAATGTTTGATTAATTAAAAAAACCAGATGAAGTTCAAGGGCAATCACTGACAACCTTAATCATATGCCTAGCTTCAGAGACTATTAAAAGAGAAGGGGGCTGAAGAGCTGTCTCCATAGTTAAGAGCATTTGTTGCTCTTGCAAAGGACCCGGGTTCGGTTCCCAGCACCTACACAGTAATGAATGGTTCAGAACCAACTTTAGCTCCAGTTCCAGGTGCTCCACCATCCTGCTCCATTGGCACGTGTGTGGTACACACATAAGCATGCAGGCAAAACACCACACATAAAAGAAAAATTTAAATCTATTTTTTGTTTGTTTGTTTTTGAAGACAAAGTTTCTTTGTGTTGTCTTAACTTACCTAGAACCAACTCTGTAGGGCAGGCTGGCCTCAAACTCACAGAGATCCACCTGCCTTTGCCTCCCGAGTGCTGGGATTAAAAGTGTGTGCCACCACCACCTGGCAAAATCAATTTTTAAAAGACTATATGCACACACAAATTATTTAATATAGTCAACAGAGTTTTATTTACAAAGAAAGAAAACAATCACCTTCCAGTCCATTGTATAATATACACATCAGTAAAGACATATTACTAGAATACATACTTAAAAACCCGAAAGTTTACAGTTTAAGAGAATATGTGATTCTGTATAGTTTGGTTCTGATAATGAAAGTTAAAAAAAGTACATGTGAAATTTTTAAAAAGGAAGCTACTTTCATTAAGATAGACTAGCATGTAGTTCTCGCGGTCATACTGTATCCTGGTTCACAGCCTGAGTGCTGACTCACCGACAGGACTCAGATGAGGAGGGGAAGTCAAATGACTTTCAACATTATTCACTGCATTAAGGCCCAGCAACCTTTGCTTCCTACCAACTGAGAGCCGCTCACGGTTTTTGGGAAGACAAGACCTCACTCTACAACTCTGTCAATACGTTTTGTCTCCCATAGCCTGGCAACCAGGTAACCAGAGAAGGCAGAGTGCTCACCTGACACCCAACCTTGTGGTGGTTCCCAGAGACTTCACATTTTCCTTTCCACCCTGAATGGCGGCACACTAACTCTCATGTTCTCTGTACCGGATGTGTGCTTGCCCCGAGGTATGAACACATTAGTAGAGGGACCCTCTTCTAGTCACCATATGCCCAGTAATCCTAATAAATAGTTCTTATTCAATACCATAGACTTACAAAATATGAGATCTATGCCTAGCACTCCTATATAAAAACAATCTTTAATAAATTTGTTAGTATCAAAATCAGAAATTTTTTTTAAAAAATCATAGTTTTTTACTGTGCTCAGCAAAACCCAAAGGATTGTTCAATAAACATCTGTAGTGAACCTTTGATAATAAATGGCAGAAAACTAAACTAGCTTTTTATAAGTGGATGTTTCTCATCTCTAGATAGTGCTCAGAAATCATGTTTCCATAAATACTGCGTTTCTTATCGGTTCTCACTGTTACTACAGTATACATCTGCACTTAAGGGAGGATCCCAGGTTCACAAGAGTTACCAACAACCGGCTGAGAGAATCTCATTGCCAACAGCAACATGTGTCTGTAAAGTGGCCTATTCTGTGCAGGTTGCTACAAAGGATAACAGAAGCCAAAGAGTTTGCCCGTTTGCCCCTGTGAATACCACCGAATCCCTTCAGCATTTTAGTTCTCCCTGGGCTGCCATACAAATGCCCTCTAGAAACATCTTACCTTCTCTTGGCTCTACAAATTACCCACCTTCTTTACCATCCCATCCCTTGACTGGACCAGTTCTCTCTTCCACCATAACTTCCCCCATGTCTAAATTTCCTCCTCTTCACACTCCTACATCTGTTCAAATGCCCACCAGGTGCCCATGTGACAGCCCTGAATGCTTCTTCCCATTTCCTGTTCCTCTCTGCAACATTCCCACTACCACCTAATCACAGCACCCCCTCACTCAAATGCACAGGGACCTCACCAAAACCCCCAGTCTGGCAGCAGCAGGCCACTCGCTCATCACCTGACTCCAGTCCAAATCTCTGAGCAGTTTCTTGACTGCTTCATTAAGCCAACTCCTCAGCAGCATAAAAACCGCTCCTTCTGCTTACTAAAGCCTGGCTGTGACTATCATTCGACTCCGCTGCCCGTGACAATGATATCCTGCATTAGTCTGTCTTTCAGGCATTAAGATCTAACACACAGAGACAGCCCTCTGTGCCTGTAGCTTCTACACCCATGAATTCAATCAACCGCAGGCAGAAAACATTGGGGAAAACTTAGTGCATGAACTCAACATGTACAGAATTCTTAGTTTGACATTGTTCCATAAATAATATAATATATGCACTATCTGTACAACATTTACTTCATATCATGCTTTTAAAGCAATCTAGGCATGATTTAAAGTATACAGAATATGTATAGATCATAGGCAGATACTATACACTGCTTTATACATGGGATTTAGTGTCGTATTTTCACGAGTGAGGTCCTGAACCAATCCTACTTAGAAGACAAGAGATGACTATACAAGACCCTCCTCCCCCAGAAGCTTTCCCTAGCCCAACAGCAATCCCCTCTTCCCACTCTGCACAAAACAAATGGCCTCAACTCGGAGCCATCGTGCACAACTTCCTTCTTTGGCCAGATTGCGCGTTCCTGCACAACAAGGGCTGTGTACTGCACTTATTAGCACTCCTCTGTCCACCTCAGCGAACTGCAGTCAGAACAAACGCTCCATAAATATTCCACCTTGTGACTCAGCTCATCTGCAAGCGGAGCCTCCCATTGTACCTCTCCCAAAGGGCTTTGGGGAATAGCAAGTGAGATAATAAAATTTTTCTCTGCAAAACATCCCACAATTGAATTGGTAGGCTAATACAATTGGGAAAGCAAATGAACACTCACACACTTCCTTCCGGAGAAGGAAACATGAAGATACAGAAGCGAGCTCTCGGGGTGTGAAAAGGCAAAAAAAGGCTACTCCAGGTTTCATGGATTGTGCAAACATGGGGAAAAGCATCTAGCACCAAAAACAAACAAACAAACAGACCATTATGCCTGTCCATTCTCTCTGAAAAGTATCTTCATCTCTTTATGAAGCCAAGAATCTGCCTGAAGTCAGAGCTTACACAGAAACCCTCTGACAAGACTGGGTGGTCTCCTTCATCAGACACCACCATTTCCTCAGTCAGAGGCGAGTGGCCAAAGCAAGAAAGAAAACAGAATGTTCCTTCAGTAGAGAACAACAATTAATTTGCTAAACTTTAGCCTCTGTGCCCTCATCTTCTGAATGACATCTATGCATTGATTACAGCCTCTAGTAAAGGTCTTACCACTGCTTCCATCCTTGTAGATCACACACACACACACACACACACACACAGGCTTAGCAAGTATTTTCACCAGCTAATAGGAACACTGGCCTGACCTACGGCAACTATCAGGAGTACCCTGATGGCTCTTGTATTCTTGTACTCTGGTAGAGACATTTAACTCATGTTTGTGGGTAGAAAGAATTAATGACTCTAATGAGTTTCAATTTTTAATAACTGAATTACTGGGAAACCAGACAGGCACGGACAAGGATACTGAGCAGCAAACATCCTTCTGTTTCCTCTCCTATGGTGAACCCTGACAAATAGCCTTCAAAAACGTCATTGCACAGACATTTCTAAAACGCCTAACACAGTGTTATTACTACAGACAACAATACAAATGACAGACTTGAGAAAAAACAGTTCTGAGGACTTGCAAATTTGCTGTGCTTGTTTTTAAAATGGAGTGGGGCAGATGTAGAACCCAAGGATGGAAATTTCATGCGCTCTATCATGCAACTGCAAGAAACAAGTCAGCTAGGCCCAGGAAACAGGAAGGAAGGATAAATCCATTCTTCATGTCTGGCATGGAAAACCTAATAGAAGGCTGTATTTCCTATAAATTCTAGTTAGACTTGAAAGGACAATTGGAGGACATTTCTTTGATCCTGAGACCTGTGTCTGCAGCATTAACTTAGGAAGCCAAAGAGCTGCTTAGTAGTTCCGCATTCCGGTTTCAAGCAAGTCTTTTCATTTTTTTTTTTT
>CABHPQ010167103.1:0-17766 GCA_902168405.1 Peromyscus aztecus | reverse complement strand
GGGGTGGCAGAAGGTGAGGAGTGGGGGATGAGAACATAGGGAAATGGGAGGGTCAACCTGGAACAGGGACAGAGTGGGAGGGCAAGGAGGAAGGTACCATGATAGATGAGGACATCATGGGAATAGGAAGAGGCAGGGTGCTGAGGAGGCTCTCAGGAATCCACAAGGATGACCCCACCTTGGTCTGCTTGCAGTGGTCCAGCAGGTGCCTGGACTGGTCTACTCTGGTGACCGGTCTAGCAAATAACCTAGGTGTCATCATAGAGCCTTTGTCCAGTGACTAATGGAGGCAGATACAGAGATCCACAGCCAGACACCAGACTGAGCTGGCTGAATCAAATTGATGAGAGAGAGGAGGTATTCCGCAGGCAAGGGACATTGAGATCATGATGGGAGGACGTGCAGAGTTGACCGGCCACACTAGTGTAAGTCCATGAACTGTGGACTGGTGGCTGTGGAGCCCCCATGGGACTAGACTAGGCCCTCTGGATACAGAAGATGGTTGTTTGACTTTTTTGGGGCACCCAGGCAGGAGGATCGGGATCTGTCCCTGGTCTATGGGCAGGCTTCTGGGAATCTGGTGCCTGTGGTGTGACGCCTCACACAGCCTTGGTGCAGTGGGAAGGGGCTTGGACCTGCCTAGGCTCAGTGTGCTGGGCTCTGCTGACTCCCCATGGGAGACCTCAATTTGGGGGATGTGGGGATGCAGGATGGCTTGGGAAAGAGGGCTGGGGAATGGGAGGAGGGAGGAGGGGGAAATCTGTGGATGGTATGTGGAGTGACTAGAAAATTTCTTAATAAAGAAAAAAATAATGGAAAAAAATTTTAAAAAGTACTTAATGTTTAGATAAAAATGGAGGCACAAACAAAAACAGAATTTATTATATATAAATAATTATAAATTAAATTATATATAAATATATATAAAAATAATAATATATAATAAATTCTGGTTTCATATATATTATTGTATTTATGATTGTCAAAGAATAAATTAATAAAAAAGAGCCAGAAAAAATTGGTATTTTCTAGCAGTTTTTAAGGTTAAACACGTGTATAAATGAGAAAACAACTCTTGGCCATTCAAAGATTATTGTGTGATCTTGATCAAAGATATTGTGTGTATCACTGCCTCTTTGGTAGAAGGACCCATGAAATGAGACAAATGAGCAGCATAGAAAAATGAAAGTTTCGCAAGATTTCATTTACAGAGCAGTGGCAACCATCAAATGTTGAAATACAAACAAGGGAGACAGCTGCTCACATTTTTGAGTGTGGATACAGAACTTGGTGTAGAAAGTCCAAGCGAGATACCCAGAGTCTTCTCATCCTGCTTTGCTATCCAGACCCACTCTGGAATCACTGAGTAGAGAGAAAGAAAGACAGAAAGAGAAGGGAAAGGAAAGTTCAGAGAAGAGAGGAAGAAGGAGAGATAAAAGAAGAGGAAAACAGACAGGAAAAGAAAATGATGAGAAGAATGAGATATGCTCTCTCTCTCTCTCTCTCTCTCTCACATACACACACACACACACACACACACACACACACACACCACACACCACACACACACAGAGAGAGAGAGAGAGAGAGAGAGAGAGAGAGAGAGAGAGAATTTCCCTAGTTTATTGTCATTGAAATATTAATTGCTTGGACCTTCCAAGTAGTAGAACCTGTGAGACAGTACCAATGGCCAAAGTTGTCAGCTCCACAGTATACTCCTGCAGATGGGAATGGATGCTCTGACTCATCTGTCTTCCTGTGTATTTTGATGTAGGTATAGAGGGTAGCATCTGCCTTGACTCTGAGGAGGAAAATTTAAAGACCTTCATTCTCTCCCCACCCTCATTGATTTGCTGTGTCTCAACCAGGAGAAACAATGTCTCAGCCTGATACAGTTGGAGCTAGGGTGAAGGGTGTCCTCCCATTTGCCTTTTGCTCCTCCTGTCCCTGAATGATTTGTATTTCAAACCTAGTGAGGTATTTTTGACTATACTGGCTTAACCCAGTGGGCCTTTTGTGCCACACCCACTTGGCTCCCTGCACAGCCCAATAGGGAGGCTGTGCTTTCTCAGTCACAGAGTCTGATCAGCTGATTAGTCACTCAGCCAGCAAGGAAGGGATGGCTGCCTTGTTAGAACCTGTAGGTTACATACCAGGTTGATAAATCATTGTAGTCCATAATTGCTTGAGCTTGTGCCTGCTTACCCAGATATCCTAACCCATGTCATCATACACTCATGATTAGGAGTGTTAATTAATTAAACCCAGCATCACTACACCCTGATGATTTCATGAGTTTGAGGTAAATCAGAAAAAAAGGGCTGGAGAGATTTATTGGGCATCTCCTCACACTCTTTACTGTGTCACAGGCAAGTTATTCCCACTCATTTGATTGCCAGAAATGAGGAATGAAGTATTAGGATAGGCATCTTCACACACACACACACACACACACACACACACACACACACACACATACACATACTTTGAAATTCTGTGCTGTGTCTGGATGTCAAGATCCTGTCTAAATGCAGACTTCTAAACTGTTTCTGTTGAAGTTCAAATTATCCACTAAGTACCATATCCCTCAACTAATGTGAGTGAACTGTAGACAGAACAGGAATAATTTAAAATGTTCAAAAGATGCTGCTTATCTTTTTATGTACTAATCAATAGAGACAATTTATATGCTCCTATTTTCTGAAAATAAAGTCATTTTTATAGAGCAGTGCCACCGTGGAAATTGATCAAAGGCTAACAACAAAAGGAATTGATAAATCTAAATGTACCTTGCCAGGGCGTCCGGGAGGGTCTCATGAGACTTGTATTAGATCCAATTTAATTAGCAGCTAACTTTCTCTCAGAGTGCTGTAAATAGTATGAGAAATTTGCAAATTAGGCCAAGTTGAGAGAAATAGCACATGCTAAGAACAGATAAATTGATTAGAAAAATAGAAGTCAGAACATAGCTTCAGAACAAAGAAAGTAAGTAGAAATGTCAGTGAGCAGCTGAGTGATTACTGCAACAGATGACAGAGAGACTAGAAAATTTGTCAAATTTTCTCAATAGGACAAGTATGTCCTTTAATTTATAGCCTCATTTTTTCCTACAAAATTCTGTGTGATTAAGGTTTCTTCATTCTAATCATTTTGACAGCTTGACACATAGTTCGAAGTCATTAAAAATCTTCCTATTTAAGATGTACGAAGTAGCTCTTAGTCACAAGATGATGAGACCACTGCCACAGTCTACTTTAATACCACTTAATCCTCCTGAAAGGAAATGCTGCTCTCATCCCCCAGGAACTGGTAAAGAACTCTTCTTTTGGGTGGAATTAACTATTCTGGACAGTTTATGGAAGCAGATGCAATCTTTTCAGGGTACTCAGTAATGCATTCTCAAGGTTGATTCATTTTATCATGTGTTAACTGTATCTGTTCCATTTTATTAGAAGTGTTGTATTTCGTGGATATAGCAAATGAGGGAGGGTTTGTGGTGCTGGATATTGTAACCATGCCTGTACTGACTTCTGACTACAGTAAGACACTGCAAATTCTAAAAAGTCACATTTTGTGGAATGTGAGTTACTTGTCAAGCTGTCAAAAATAATTGGGTTGAGAAAGCTGAAATCAGGTAGTATATTATAAAGAGACTATAAATTAAAGGCTATACTTGACATATTGAGAAATCTTTGAAAGCTTTGGTAATTCAGCATTTCTCTCAATCTGTTGATGACATTGGCTGTCCACCCTAAAATGTCCATGACCTCACACATACTAAGCACATGTATGATCATTGAGCTATGTCCAGCCTTTCATATAACAAGATCTTCATTTATCAGTGGATGAACAGTTATGTCTTTCCATGTTTTTGGTGCTATGAAAGGTAGTACTAAATATTCAAGTGCAAATTTCTCCTTGGACTCAAGCTGTGATTTCTCTTGGGATATGCTTAAGGGAGGAATCACTGGTTTGGAGAGTATGTCCATGTTAACAATTGAAGGACTGCCAAGCTGCTTTCCTTAACAGTCACAGCATACTGCTTTACAGATACAAACTCGTAAAGCTGTGGAGTCCTCTGCTCCTCACCCATGTTTTATTGTATGTCTTTCTTATCATAAACATCCTTCAGGTGTGAAGAAGTGCTGTCCTTGAGTGTTTTTGACTTGTGTTTCTCTGATGATGAATGACATCAAGTTCTCTGATTTTTATGTGTTGCTACACTTGAATGTTTATTTCAAGAAATCTCTTCTCATATCCCCATATCCTTTATCTTCTTGTTTTTCTTAGGCAGAGACTCATGTGGTCTAGGTGGGCACTGCATTTTCTATGTATCAGAGTATAGTCTTGAAGTCCTGGTCCTCCTGCTTCTATCTCCTAAGAGCTGGAATTGAGTGATCAGCTCAGCATTGCTTCAAAATCTTGATCCTCTCGGCACCATCTCTTTATCATTTCCTACCAGTTATCAGTGTGTATCTTCACAGCTGGATTTTAATTTTTAAAGATGAAGACTAGTATTATCTATCTATCTATCTATCTATGATATATATGTTATAGATATAACTGATTGATAAAATTTCTTCACATATTGTGAGCACAAATTAAGTCATGATTTGTCATTTTGAAAACATTTTCTCTATTGTCCGTCCTGTCACTTTCGTGATGGTATGACTTGAAACCCCGAATCACCTTATTCTGAAGTCAAGTTATTTTTTCCATTTGTTCTTATATTTTCAGTATCCTATATAAGAGACTATTGCCTAACACCTAATGGAATTTTTTTTGTTATTTTGAGATAATATTTCTCTGTGTAGCTCTGGCTGTCCTGGAACTTTCTGTAGAGCAGTCTTGCCTCAAACTCAGAGATCTGCCTGCCTCTGCCTCCCGAGTGCTGAGATTAAAGGCGTGTGCCACTACCACCTAGCTCTTCATGAGGTTTTAAAATAGTAGTTTACACATTTAGAGCTGGGATCCATTTTGAATTCATTTTTGTATAAGGTCTACATAAGGGTAAAACTTATTTTACTCATGTGTCTATTCTGTTGGACTAGAAAAATTTTCAGAAAAATTTTTGTTTATTACATTGATCTATTTAATTGCTACTATTATAAAAGGCCAATAGGGTATTTATGTAAAGGCTTATGCCTTTACCTTCAATAATATACCATTTATAAGCAAAGAAAACCATGATGGCATCAAGCCACCAGAAACTAGGAAGACATAATAAAAAGCCCTTTCTCAAAATCTCCTGAGACAGTGGGGCTCTGCCAGCATGGTGACCTGTTGCTCTACAGCAAAGTTAAAAAAAAATGTCAGTTACCTTAAGACACAGTTTTTGGTACTTTGATACAATAGACTAGGGAACGAGCATGTGACATCATTGTATGGGCTTTGGAACTGGACTCTGAACTTGAATCCAGCAATCTTCTCCTAGTTAACACTGTGTCACAGAGAAAATTGTCTCAAAATTTGGTATCATCACCAATCTATTAGATACAGAAACAGAATCCTATTCTATGTGGTTTGAATTGGGTGGTTGTTATAACTAAAACTGTAAAGTCTTGGTAGTTTGTCCTTGTTATAATTGTTATCAAGAGAAACTGTCTCTAAGCAGAACTTCTTTGTAAAGCATATTCCCAGGATATCAGATCTTTGGCTTCTCTAGGATACATTGTCATTTACAAACTCATCACACTTGAGGACTGTGCAATCAAGTACAAATAATACTAATAATAAGCTTAAAAATACTAAATATCACAATGTTTTGATGCTATGACACATGAGTTTCACTGTTGTCTAGATGTGCTTTTGACTAAATTTTGATTCTCACCCTTGATTATGAATGCTTCTATCTTCGTAATGTATGCATTATAATCTGGAATCTTTCTGTGTAGATAGATAATACCTTCAGGTCTGTAACATCATGTGTCTTCTCTGCTCATTCACTACCTTCTCACCACATTCCTCACAACTCAGAGATATGTGTGAACATTCCATTCCACACCTCTATGGTTCTGACCTCCATGTGGCTGTTGGCCAACACTATTAACAGCTTGGCCTCTGCTGTTAAGAGCTGGTGTATTCACCTGTCAAGTTCCTATTTCTTAGGATGAACAGCTAGGTGAGATGAGGCAAAGCAGGCTTTTAGAAGGCTCTTGACAAATGGGCTCTGCCTGCTTGTAGCCCAGGTAGAATCAATAAAAACTTGTCACATACACAAAAAAAATCCTGCTCAAAGTAATGAGCACTGACTTATACAATTTTATTTGTACTTCTGCAAAATGGTCCTAGGCAGAGGTCAGTATTTATGGGGCAAGTGCTTGCCTCTTGTGCTTATTTTTCCAGAGGGATTGTTGGAAATCTCACTACAGTAGATTATGAAAACGTAGGTTAAAGGGGATTCTTTGCCCTGGAGGAGATGGAAATGGGGGGTGGGCTGTGGGGAGGGGGGCAGGGCGGGAGGGGGGAGAATACGGGAATCAATGGCTGATATGTAAAGTTGAATTATATTGTAAAATAAAGTAAAATAAATAAATTTTAAAAAGTAGGTTAAAATACTGCAGTTAGATACTTTCTTCTCACTGCCTGCCCCTTTCTCACAGGTACACACACACACACACACACACACACACACACACACACACACACACTTATGCACTCAAATAGACTGATTATAACTGTTTTTTTTTCAAAATAGATGATAAAGAGCAAGTGATCTGTGTGAACAAGTCAGTTCTACTTAATGTGTGACTTCTCAAAATCCCAATTATCTCATTTATAAAATGGGGACAGTATCATGATTTGTATAGAAGTATTGACCTTATTGCAAGTCAATCCCCACATTTAGAAAGAACACTCTGTAGATATATGCTGTATTGTGAACCTACATTTTAGCATGGATCATAAAACCTTGGTCTGTTTTAAACTCTGACCTTGCTGAATAAACATAGGGATATTCCATTCAAGCTTGCTTGTTTTTCATCCAGTGTGTGGTTTATTTTAATCAGGTGATTCGTGTACTCTTGAATGCTATTGGAAAAATTAGAGACAAATAATAGATAGAATATAAACATATAAACATCGTATTATGCTCCTGAGGCTGTTGACATTCATTGAGTTACTGGTAGGCAAAACGACATATGCTTGCATGCCATAGCTTCCTCGGTGGATTTGATTTCATAGCCATTGGCATGTTTCCCTGATGCTTGCTCATTACATACAAAGGCATTGCACTCAGTTGAGTAAAATGGATTTCAGGATAATATTCACTACTGAGAATAAAGTTAGATCTCAATCAGAAATGCCAAGCTGAGTTCTGTCAAAGATAAGCAATACCCCTCATCACTTAGTCATGCTCCACTTAGGTATCCTTTCTTGATGTTTTCTGTCTTATTGGCAAATAAACCATGTCTCCTTGATTTTTTGAGGAAAACTGGACTTGACTGAGATGATACTGGCTTTAGGCAAAACATATTCTCAGTATTTTTCAAAGCTTTTCACAGTACTTTCCTAGGGTTCATCTTTAAGATTATTTCAGTTTCTTCCTCTAATCTAAAGTATCTTATGCAGACTACTTTGGACTGCTGCTTCCTTCCAGCCTGTGATAGAGTCTCATATTTTCTTGTTTTCCCACTTTGAAAATTGGTGGAATCAAAGTTTAGTTAAAGGAAAGCACAAAAGAGATATATGCTTTTTCCTACATGGTAGCAATGAGTCAATCTGGTGAACTAATTGAAGATTCAGAGAGAACACTCTTTGGTGTCTTGAGGTATAATTCATACAGGAAATGCAAGTAGCAGCTGCTTGCTGCAGTGGTAGCTAATGTGCTAACTCACTAATTAGAGAAATGCAAATTGCAAACACATATTTTGTTACCCCTGGGGCCCTGTTGAAGAATCAGTGCAGGAAGGATCCTAACAAAGCAATAATCTTTGGGGGATCTTTAAGGAAAGATGTGGTTTGTGCTTCTTGGTGCAGTTTGCTGAAGTAGCAGCTGGTATAGATAGAGAGAAGTTAAATAAAGGGAAACTTAAGACACAAGAGAAAATAGAAGGCTGCAGATGATAACCGGAGTGGTCTATTTATGAAACAATTTAAGGTCACATGATTTCTCACACTGGGTAATTCTATCCTGCCTTTGGTTCAAGCTGAAGTTGTTAAGAGTGTGTTTTATGGCAGGGTTTGGAGGGAAGAAAGGGAAATGAAAAATGATATAATTACAGTACAATCTCAAAAATAAAATAAATATTTTTCAAGTGTGCTACAGTTTCTCACTTTTTCCCATTTCCCCTTCAAAGTGTGGGGTCTTTAATTAGGGAAAGGAATAAGATAAATACATAAAGAAGGAGGACTATAAAACAACAACAAGGATGTCTGGAAAAGCCACAGGTAATCATATTATAATCTATCTACCTAAAGGTACATATAATACATATGTACAGTTACATATATGTATATTAAATGAAATTATCTCATTTGGGTTGACAATGTCCCTTCTTCTCATGAGCCATAGACTATCTTTAAGGGCATGAAAAGCCCTTTTTTGAATTGTTAGTCAGGGTTGTCCAAAATTGTAAACATTCTTACTGTTATACCTTACATGTGGAAAATAAGTTTCTGTTGCTAAAGACACTATGCACTTTGGACACAGGGCCCAGAGGACCTGAGCTGGATCTAACCTGAAAGTCTCCTCCCTGAGGATGATCTTTTATGGGACCAGAAAGTGCCAAGGGACGGAAGCCACCAATAGCGTATCCAGTTATGAAACCTATGAACCACAACAATGACCAGCATATCATGATAACCTGCAGTGTGCAATAGTGGCAGGCATATCTTGGCAGTAATCAACAGCACTCTAAGTCGACTTAAAGCCCACTCATCAAGAGGGAAATAATAGCACTAAAACCTTAGCCAGCTACTCAGGGATAGAGAAATCATGGATCTGGGAGGAAAAGCTACAATTTTCACTTTACTAAAACAGCATAATCCATAACTGCATTCTAAATGTTTATCCTTATGCCTATAGAATAGTGTAGTTCTTACTCTTCATCAAAGAAACTTCTCTTTACAACAGACAGAGATAATCACAGAAAACTAGAACCTATCAATATATAGTGAACAAGAGATTGTGTGGTGCCCTGTCCCAACTGGTACATGTACAACACAACTCCTGCACCTAAGGTTCAGGGATTATTGGAGAAGAGGGAACAAGAAGAATGTAAAAGCTAGATGAACAGGAAGTTTGCTGTGAGATTGTATCTTCTAATACTATCAGAGAAGCTATACTCACAGACTTTCATCAACATGGCTTCCTAAACAAGATCTGAACAAGATGACACTGATAGAAATGTTAACGTGGAAATGGGAAGCTCATGAGGCTTCAACTCTAGACAAAATACTACAGGCAACAGAAGAATGTGGAGAGAGGAAGAAATAGTCTTCCCCAAGGAAGAGTCCCCCCCCCCCCAATTTTTTGCCTAATACTAAGTTGCCCATCCTGAAATCATATACATGCAAGTAACATATGAACTGAACACATTGGATGTATATGTTTAGGAATATATATATGTATATGTTTAGGTATATATATATATATGTATATATATGAACAATTAAAGAAAAAGAGGCCATGATTTTGAGAGCAGTCAAGGGAGTACATGGAGGGATTGGAGGGAGGAAAGGGAGGAAGAAAATCATCATAGAGCCTCGTGATCACCTATGAGTTTGATAACTATGGCCAGAGACACTGTCAATTTACGTCCTCATTCCTTGGTTTGCTTCTGCCCAATGATCTCTGGGTTGTACTCTTATTGCATTAACTGATTTTTAATTGAGCCCAACTAATTGAGTGGGGTTTTTGTTGGCGGTGATTTGTTGTGGTTTGTTTGTTTGGGTTTTTGTTGTTTTTTAAGATGAGGCTGCTTAACTGTTTGTCTTCTTGTGCTGAGACCTTGGTTTCACTTTATAGATTATTAGAATGTAAGTCAAGGACTGTAAGTTTCTGCTTCACAAATACTATGGAGATTCTGAAGCTGAAGCAACATCTGCAAATTGTGTTCTAGGATTCTCAAAGCAGTTTTTGAAAAAAAAAATACATAGGCACATTTTTCTAAAAACTAAAAGAAAACATAGTAGATAGCTTTCAGTTTCCTTCATACAGGCCTGTGCCCACATCTAAGAGGAGCACCACCGCAGTGCTGTGTGAATGGGTATGTGTCCTCTCACCCTGGCTCTCCCACTCGCTAATTCAACACTGGGACAATCACGTGCTCCTTACACCACTCTTTGCATTATTTCCAACATTTCTTATCAGAAGAGAAATCCTAAGTATCTGCCATACAATTTTTTTAACCTTTTGGGGCAGGCTTTGTAGGACAGTTTAACCTATCTGTGTGAGAGATTCCTAATACCCAGGAGCAATGAAGTTCTTCATCAGCTCCTGAGCATGTACATGTTTTCTATTTGATTTTCTCCACATTCTCTCACACTAAATCATACCATAGTCAGTGTTTTCTGTTACCAAGGGTTGTCAGGCCCTGAGATGTGCACCTCACGTGGATACTGTGTGGATTGTGTCTTGCCCCTGACTTGGGCAGCTTGTGTACTCTGTATCTCCTTCCTGCTGCTTATCCAAAGACAGAGGGCTATGCCTCTGTCTTATTCCATAGAGAATAGACAGAAAGGACAAATAAGATGCTTTGGCAAACACTTTCAAAAAGTAAAATTTCTGTCCTCCCTGGTAGATTCAGCTGAGGCAGGTCTGGTCCCCTCCTCCCTGCACTAAGACAGAGCCAAGTGTCTCAGCATAGGCAACTAGGTTCCAAACAGCCAGCTCATGCACCAAGGAGTGGCTGATATGTAAATTAATTATAAAATAAAAATATTTTTAAAAAAGTAAAATCTCTAAAACTGCAAGTAAAATTCTTTTATTTTAAAGCAAAGTTAATTATTCTCAATGTTTTTCATGCTTAATAACTTAAAAGACATGCTTTTTCTTAATAATTCTTTGAACCATTTTTAAACTTCTTTAATTTTATGTATCTTTGCTGACCTAAAACACCTTACCCAGTGATGGAAAATGAATTTTAGAGGATGGACTTCCATTTTCCTTCTGCATCTATAAATATTTTTATTTTTATCTCATAGACAAAGTTATGGTGCCTAACAAAGTGCTAATGTTTTTGAGGCTAATACTTGAATTTTAGTGAAAATAATAATTTATAAACATTTGTCTTATGTAAGTATAGTCTTCACTGCTCATCAAGGAAACTTTCCTTTGAGAAAAGATGTAGACCATTAAAGAAAGCCATAACCAACCAAAATGTGGATCTGTGGAGCAGGTTCCCAAAGGATACAAACAAGTCCCACACCTAAGGCTCAAGGAATATAGCGGAAGAGAGGGAAGAAAGACTGTAATGACCAGAGGATCAGGGAGTTTTCTTTAAGACTGGGTCTTCTAGTAATGTCAGAAGCCATATCCACGAAAGTTTAACAAAATACCCAAACATGAGATGGACAAGGATGACACCAATGGGCATACTAAAGTGGACAGGAAAAGCCCAGAAGGTGTCAACCTTACACAAAGAACTCAAGCCAAGGAGTAAAGCCAGGATCAGGATAGGAAAAACACACCAGTAGATTGTCCAATGCCAAATGATCAGCCCATAAAACATACAAAAAAGTAACATTATACAGCCTCAGTAGGTTATACTTAGGAACATATATGTATTTATGTAATCATATATGCATGCAATAACAATTAGTGAAAATTGACCATAATAAATTTGGAAGAGGGGGGGATTATGTGATAGGGTTTGGAAGGAGGAAGAGGAAGGTGAAAATGTAATGAATTATAATCTCAAAAATAAATAAACTGTATTAAGTGGCTTATGAGATGGTGCAGTGGGTAGTAGAGCTTGCTGCCAAGACTGATGACCTGAGTTCCATCGCTGGGACCCACATAGAGGAAGGAAAGAATCAATCAACTCCTGAAAGTTTTTCCCTTACCTCCACATGTATGCTGTCATTCTGGTCATAAGTGTTTCTTCCCCACATATATAAATAGTAAATGCATGCATTTTTTCAAAACTATATTAAGTATTGGCTAAAAGCTTCCTTGGTTCAAAGATGTCACAACGGTAAACAACATTATATGCTAATTTTAAAAAAAGAATTAACACAACTCTTTTTCCATCTCACAAAGAAGGACTCATAGTCATTCTGGGAATCCTCTGAGAAGTGCTGACCCTGCAGAGGGATGGTTAATTTGACTCAGTTGGAAAGCTGGCTATAACAATTTGTGCTGCACTCAGAAGCTTACTGTAGCTGTAATCTAGAGATTTAAGGGAAAAGGGAGAATTTACTTAACAGTTTATTTTCATTTTTATTATACCAATATAAAACATTGAAAATAGGGTCATTTATTAAATAAGATAGAAGTTATCCATGACCTCTCTTGCTCAATATCATCACAACATCATAAACAAGAGGCACCCAGACCTCATTAGTGTGCATTCCATGCACATGTGGTTTGTAATTAGCAGGCTGATAGGTTCTAAAGTTTATCTTTGTATATGAGACAAGCACCCTTCAGCATTTTATAGAGCTCTATCAGGGAATAGGGCTTCCATCAGAACCTATCAGATATTTGAGGGCAAGAGCACATTAATTCCAAATAGATACTAGTAAATTCATCTTACTTCTCACCAGGTAAACATATCTTTTATGATAAAGTACTCCAAGCTGGACTACAATTTGTTAAAAGATCTTATTTTTAACTATTTGGAATACTGTAAAATAAGTTCCCATTTTAAAACACTTGTGATTTTAATACTGTAAAGTTTGCACTGGGTTCACTTCCTAGAATAGTAAGAATTGGTAAACCTTGAAGAACATGGATTTCAAAAGAGATAGACATAAGTAGAAAAGAATTTATTAAATTTTATTAAAATGTCACACTACCGTAATATAAAACAAAACAAGGGCTTAAATTATGACATGATAATTACATTTTGAACCTCAAAATTCTGATTTAAATAAAGCAGCTATATCTTGGAGTTTCACATGCTACTGTTTGTTTATTTATTTATTTATTTATTTATTTATTGATTGATTGATTGATGTGTTTGAGTCAGAGTCTTGCTATGTAGCTCAGGCTGCCCTCAACCTTATGATCTTTCTGCCTTAGGCTTCCAAGTGCAGGAATTATGGTGCAATGTCTTCTCTCCTCTGTTGGTTTTCTAATCATAAGCCAGTTTCATATTCTCTCACACACTGAATTTTACAGTTGCAGGATTTGATGGAGCTGGAAAGGGCTAGAAAGGGGAGGAACCAACTGGACATTCAAAAATGAAAATGAAAATGACCTGCACAAGTCCTCTAGCCTCAATTGTGACAAGGACAGGGCTCAGCAGCTTGAATTTAGGGGAATGTCATCATCATCATCATCATCATCATCAACAACAACACACACACACACACACACACACTTGTCATTAAATCTGTTCTTTTCAGAGGGGGCACAGTCTTAGAACCATTCTTCTCCGAACATCTGCTCTCTTATGTGTAAGATGAAAATGAATTGCTATGATGAACTGATCAAAGCTGAGCATATAATATAATAATCCAGAAGCACTGTGGAACAATGAAGGCTTTGATGAGTGTTGGAGCAACACAGGGAGATGGGCCTTACAGGTGGCCCCTGGATCTGGAAATGCTGATTACCATTCTAACACTGCACATGTCTATGTGGTATGTTTTCTTTATGCTTTATATTAATTGTACCAGATAATGGCTTTAATTGTGGAATTTTTATAATTATCTATATACTTATTTTGATTACATATTCCCTAACACAACACACATTACCTTCTCCTTCACTATCCTATTTATTCTCTTCCTATCATAAAATTCTCCTGTCTATTTTCAATCATTTATTTTACATCCTACATACAAAAGAAAATGTGAAATATTTGTTTTTTGAGTCTAGTTATTGTGCTTAACATGATGATCTCTGTTCCATCCACTTTTCTAAAATATAGATATTTTCATACACACACACACACACACACACACACACACACACATGCACTCACACACACACACCTCTGTTCATTCATTGATGAGTCCTTGGGCTGATTCATAACTTGTCTATTTTGAGTAATACCTCAATGTGCAGGTATTTCTGTCATTTGCTGACTTTGATCTCTTTGGCTGTGCAACACAAATGGTATTGATGGTTGATTTGGTAATGATTTTTTTTTTTTTTTTTAGGAAACTGCAAAGTGATTCTTAGTGGATGCCCCATTTTATATCTTTATTAGCAGTGTGCAAGGATTGCCTTTCTCACCAGCATCAGTTGGATTTGTTTTTTTGTGATATCTATTGTGACCTGGGTGAGATAAAATCTCAGTGTGGATTTAACTTGTATTCCCTGACAGCTAAATATGCTGCCAATATATATTCAGTGAGCACTTACCAGGTGCATGTCTTGGAATTAGAGCTCCCAAACCATCTTCAGCTCTTAACTGTCTCGTCTAATAGAAAGAAACACAAGGACACTGATTAAATGGACACACTATGAAGAAAAATATAGTGCACTTAATAAGAAGGCTTGGGAGCTGGACAGGCATGCAACCCTATTCTCCCAGGAAACTGCTTCAATTTTTCCTTTTTAGTGAATAAATTCTGACCCCTAGAACAAGATTAAAGAAGAGCGTGGGTTTAAGCACCATGCTTAAATATAAATAAGTTTAATATTTCACTTAATTCAATTCAAAATCTATCTTAAAGACTCCTTATGAGTATTTTTAGATACTTAAGTAGGTGCATTTCAAATGTGCTGAGCTGTGATCAACTAAAATAAAAAAGTACAATGTATACTTTGTGTAAGTAGGTATATCATATGTATGAATAATAGATACATGTTTAAAGTACTTTCATGTTTTTATTCTAGAACAGTTATATAAGTAATAACTAGAAAAATCTTGCTATAGCCCAATGAATTTTATTTAATGAGTGATATTAGGTTGAAGTTTACAGACTGAACATACTGAAGAGAGTAACATGGCCCAGTGATGAAGATGGTAGAGATGATAGTGAGTGACTTCTAAAGGTATACATGGTGTAAAGGTTTCCTGATGAGCATGTGAGATGGAAAACTGATCCTTAGTCACTCTTACTCACAGTATTTGACATTGAGTAGGTTCTTTTTTTTTAAAATTTATTTATTATATATACAGTATTCTCCCTACACACCAGAAGAGGGCATCAGATCAAATTACAGATGGTTGTGAGTCACCATGTGGTTGCTGGGAATTGAACTCAGGACCTCGAGATGAACAACAGCCAGTGTTCTTAACCTCTGAGCCATCTCTCCAGCCCTTGAGTAGGTTCTTAATGAATGTGTTTAAGTTAATGCAGCCCAGAGAAGAAATGGCGTTACTCATAAACGACCCTTCAGTGTGCCCCTTTATTTTTGATTCGATCAGAGAAGACATGGACAATGATGTTTGGAATCCTGCATGCCTCCTGCTCATGAAAGGTACTGTGATGTTAACTGTGGCAAAGATGTTTTCTTAACATATTAGTGCAGCTGCTCTCTATCTCCTGGATGGAGTGTTGTATGATATTTCGTGTGTGTTCTGCCAAATAAAGCTTGCCTGGAGATCAGATGGCAGAGCTAGTCACCAGTTAACCATAGAGGTCAGGCGGTGGTGGGGCATGCCTTTAATCCCAGCACTAGGGAGGTGGAGACAGGAATATAAGGAGGGTGGAGACAGGATCTCCACTTCTCATTCAATCTAAGAGTTCATGGAGGTAAGAACTCTCTGGTAGTTGCTACTCTGCTTCTCTGATCTTCGGGCAAGTTTTATTTGTCAGAATACAAACAAAATATCACACAACAATGGAACAGTTGAAGAAATTCACAGTTAGGATATTTCTTTATGAACATATTTTCTATATTACTGACAGGGACAAGCTGCCTCTCTTCGGAGTTTCCTTTTCCTGGAAGGGAGACACAGTGACTCATTTGTCTCAGTTGGAAAGTGACTAAGATGATGTCTGGTGCACAGTGGGTTCTCATATTGAGATGACATAACTTTGTTTTAAATTCAGTTCCACTTTCCCATCAAATCAGGGCTGTTAAATTGTGAACATATTTTTGCTTTCCCGCTTCATAAAATTTGAGCTGCAATCCAGATGGTACTTCCCACAGAAACATATGGACACACCGTTTACAAGGAGGACTCTTTCAGGACCCATCCCCACTTAGCTCACCAACATTCTTCATGATCCTTGCTAAGAAGTCTGAACACATCTCAATCATGGGGGCAAAAATCTGAGGAAATTTTATGTAAACTGCTTCATTGAAGGACATGACTTTTCATGATGAGAGGTGGGATGATGTATGGTGTTGTGAAATGTGGTGGGATGCAGTGAGAAATTCCTGTATCTACAAGCGTACAGCATAGACTTGGTATGAATATGAAATATGGTCTTGGACCACATAATTTTGCTTTTTATTTATTTAATATTTTATTTTATATCTATGCTTGTTCTACTCCATGTCCATGGAGGACATTGATAAATACACAGAAGGTCATGCCTTTTACTACTGGGTAAAGTATATATAAAGATTATGTGTATATTCAATGGGTACTGCAGTATGTGTTAAAAGTAGGCTGAAATACAGACATATGTGAAACAAAGAGAACAAATGGTTAGAAGTCAGTGAAAGAAGGCTAGAATGGCCCCTTCTTATATAATGAGTTATGTTCTCTAAGGGAAACAGATGGTTACTTTTACACTGCTTCTTCTATGGCTTCATGATGCCATCAGATATTAAAACATTTGTTCTGCCTGATTCTGTGAAGTAGTTTCCACAAAGAGTATCACTTGAATCAGTGTCCGAGTAAATGAGACATTCTTCACCTCTGTGGGTGGGAGCCATACAAACTACTAGGGATGAGAGAATGAAGTAGTAGAGGCAGAACACACACACACTTTCTCTGCACGAGATCTCCCTTACCCTTAGACCTCAGAGCTCTAGTCTGGGGACTTTGACTCAAGCATTTCACCCATCTTCCAATCCCATTCCCACTCAAGATCAAAGATCATAGGACCCTAAGAAGCCAAAATTGTATGCATTACTTCTAATACCTTTTATATCTGTCCATTCATGCCCAAAACCATATGTTTATATGGACAAGATTAACAAATAGAAAAACTTAATTTCCTATGTGAAAACCTTATTATGACCCTCTCAGCCTCAGTTTCTTCATTTGTGAAAACTAAGATAATGTCACACGCATGTATTGTGATGGGAATTGATGCTTGTGATATAAAACTGACCAAAGTTTATGGCACATTGAGTATTTAGAGATTGGAGAGGCTTCACACACACACACACACACACACACACACACACACACACACATACACACACACACACACACATACACACACACACACACACATACATACATGCACACACATGCACACATGCATGCATGCACAGACAAACACACTCATGCATGCATGCATACATGTAGTGATTGACTTCTGATTTGAAACATGACTAGCAAAGAAGAAAACAAGTAGGTCACTGTTCACTGCTGAAAAACAGAAGAAAAAAGACAGTTCATAAAACAGTATATCTTATGAGTAATAAATAATCTACTTATTAAATTAAGATATTTTATTCAGAGTGAGGACTGAGAAGAGAAAACACAGTGAACTTTACGGGCAACATCATGGAGGGAAACG
>CABHPQ010167102.1:0-29890 GCA_902168405.1 Peromyscus aztecus | reverse complement strand
GTGCAAGTGTACGTTCTTAATCTTCTGAGCCACATCCTCACTCTGCCCGTCTCGTGTTTAGATAGGTGCTGCTACGCAAACACTTAGAGTGTGTGCTGCTGCCTTCCACTTCAGTCAGGAACGTGCTGTTCAGGTTTGTAGCCCGGGAGCTAACAGGCGCTATCTCGGCCCAGGTGTGTTGCAGGTGGCACCATTGAGATGTTTGTACAGTGGCCCAGTTGCCTCTTAGGACATGTCTTAGAACATGTTCCTGTCAAAGACCACGCATGACTATAATCTTCAGGAGTTAGGCTGTGTTTTGTTGGGGTACTTAGACATCATCCCCTTCTTCCCCATATTGAACCCAGGGCCTTGTGAATGTTAAAAGTAAGCACCGAACTGTTGCCGCCCTGTTTTGAAAAAGTCTGGAGGCAGAGTCTCACTTAAGTTTCCTAGGTTGGCTTTGAACTCCTGATCCTGCTTTGTTTGAGAGGTGCTGACAATAAATGCTATGAAGTGATTATGTTGGATTCCTTTAATTTACGACTTATCAACTATTCTGACTTGCCATGGTAAATTTGCGTTTTAAAATTAGAATGAAATGGAAACACCGGTTAAGCTCCACAGATGTGGCCGTGTAAGAGCTGCTTGGAGTGAGAGGAACAGATGAAAGATTCTGGAGCTCTGGGCACAAGTCATCTCTGTGGGACATTCTTATTTTTAAAATTGTGTGTGTGCGCACGCACACGTGCATCCATGTGTGTTTGCTGTGTGTGCCCATGTGTTCATGGGAGGCCAGAGGAAGATATCAGGTGCCCTTCTCCATTGCCCTCTGCCCTTCCCCCTTGAGATAGGGTCTTTCCCCAGACCCGCAGCTTGCCCTTTTTCTGCTTGACTGACTGGCCACAGCCTCAGTAGGCCTCCCTCCTCCCTCCACCCCGGCACAGGGCCCACAGCAGTGTGTGGCCACACTTAGCTTTTTGCGAGGTTTCTGGGGATTCAAACTCATGTCCTTATACTTAGGCAACAAGCACTGAGCCATCTCCCCAGACTCTTCTTGGATTTTTCTTAATGAATGGAGTCATTTCTTACTTAGTCGGGCAGGAGGAATGTGAATATGGAGGGATCATATAGATAGATATATGCATGAAGATACTGAAATTACCTAGATTTATGATCTTTGTGCCATCTCTAAGCAGTGGTTCCTATTTGTGGGAGGAAGCCCAAATGGTCACTGTTAAAGTTAATCTTTCCTAATTTAAAAGGCCAACATCGCTTGGCATTTTTCTGTTGCCATTTAGAATGGCTTCATCTCAGCTTTGACAGAAGAACCAAGAGACGAGGCAAGAGGGTTCTCATCTTCTTCTGGGGGCTTTGTTTTTTGTTTCTATTAAGATGAGCTTCTGAGAGGTCCAAAGAAGAGAGGGTATAAATGGCATTTAAATGTACTTTTTTTCAGGAATAGAAGTCAGTGCTGTTCTTGTCCCCTGACACTTGCAGCTTGGTTTTATCTGAAGCCTGTGACCGGCAGATTCTGTGTAAGAGGAAGTGGGTGAATGTAGACCTAGCGTACACACAAGTGTGCACGCGTTCATTCTTGACCCGCTCTTAGTTTTATTTGAAACAGACCTAGACATCTGAATAAATTGGAGAATTACTTTGCATTATAAAAATTTATATTGTGTTTGTAACAAAGGGATTCCTTTTTAAAAAATTATATATCTTAATATTTTGAAAAAACAACTAAAATTGAATTCTCACATACCCTTGTAGAGCTATTTATGTGTGAAGCTGTAATAGCACTTATGCACCCAGCAAAGCCCTCACTACCTTCTAAACCGTTTTTTGTGCCCGAGGGGACACACACTATTACAGTTAGAAACTATCCCTGTGAAGACCTCATCTCCGTGTTCTCCAGCATCTCCTGCTCTCCAGAACCCGCCGTTGAGCAGACAGGAGACAGAGGTGGCCCCTGGTTCCCTCAGACACGAGTCATATAGTTTTCACAGTTGAAACCTTTGGCCGTCTGCTAACATTTATTTACTCTTACTTTACAAGCAGCTTGAGGATGAGGTTGCTCAGCTCATTCTAGGTCAGGAGTGAACTGGTGGCGTGTGAAAGAGGAGGCAGGATATGGGTGGGAAGGGGTATGCAGTTTGTGGTGATACCTGATGTGGGCAGAAGGGACAGAACCAGGAAAACTTGAAAACATTTTGTGGTGGACTTGTAGAGATTTAAAAAAAACCACACTAACGAAAACAAACTCAGATTAACCCCTTCACTCCTTATAGTATAGAAACTCGCTTCCCAACCATCTTATCTATGGATAGCTAAAGTCTTCCTTCTTCACCAACTCACTGTATGGATCATATAGCTGAGATAGCATATTTAAAGGCATTGACCATAGTCTTGGGCTCACAGTCACAGGGAAACAGGCATTAGCTGAATCTTACAGTGGGGTGAGTCTTAGGGCTAAACTAAGAACACCATGTTGGTGTCTGCACAGAGTCAAGGTCACACTTTTCCACAGTTCAAATTCAAGCACTCAGAACAGCGAGTTTGTCTTAGCATCTTGGCTAGAAGCCAGTCAAATCTGATAACCAGCTATAAATAGTTTGCCCGTACTTTCTGCCTTATTTGTTTTTCAGTGTTTTATTTAAAAGTATGAAGATGTTTAAGGATGGGTGCTAACTCCGCATGCACTGGAGCACTTGTGTGCACACCTGTATTACCTTTCTATACTGTGAAAAGTTATGAATTCCAACATAGGCCTGTCTATTGGAGTTTTGGAGGAAGGATCCCGAGCTTTTGGTATTTAACATGTATGTGTGTGTTCAGTTTTAAATTTTACATATTCCTGGTACGTGGTACTACACTACACAACATGAGAATGCTGTCATACAAGTGCATGTTCTACACTGAATGCATCCCCTCTCTCACCCCCTGCTCGTTGAGTCTCCTTTGTTTCTCCAGGCTTGTTTTGTTTCTGCTTTCATATCACATGTGATTTTTATGTGTCTTATCTAAGATCTAGGACCTACATACGAGAGAGAACATTTGTGTTTCAAACACTGGCTTAATCTCATAAATAATATTAGAGGGACCAGCCTTAATATTACACATCCCAGGGGCTCAGGAGAGAGAACTACAAACGGCGAGGACGATTTTCGGGCAATAGAATCTCAGCACGCAGGGCTCTTTGTCCAGTCATTTATTCTTCCAAATCTTCTTCTCCGTCCTCCTGTGCCCAGGGAGTCCCAGTATATATATACACTTACAAGCAGTAATCCCTTGGCAGTGCAAAGCCAGGCTTCTAGGGTCAAACGGAGGGGTGATAAGAATCATATAGAGGGGCAGTAATTGTTAATTACCATTTGCAACCCAAAAGAGAAGTGACTAATGGGGAAATGAATTAACTAAAGGCTAAATTTGGGTAATATCGAAGAAGAGGGATCTTATGTGCTCAACTATAGTCTTAAACGTGATTGGTAGAAAATGTTAGGAATCTATAAGTTGCTAGGTCAACAGGAGAAAATAAAACTGCCTTCTTTTTTCCTGTGGCTCCTATCTGTCCAAGCTATCTGCCGTTTTTCTACAGGATGGGGGAAAGTCACTACAATTAAGCAGTAGTTAAGCTTAATTGGCACATCCGTCAGGCCTTCTCAAACAGGTAGTCTAGACACTAAGTTTGTTCTTAGAGTACAGAGGCATCTCTGATAAGGTACTTTCCTCCGTCTGGGGATGGTCCTGGCTGGATGCTGCCAATGACGATAATTACAGGGAGGCTTGAACTGGGGTTCTGGCCGTGCATAGCTGTCAGTGCATAAGATTATCTAAATATGCCTTTAGTAGAGGGGATAAGGTGCCCAATAAATGATGGAAAAGCTACAATAGCACACAAGAAACTCATAGCAAGAAATGGCTGATAATCAAAAGCCAAATATCACCAAGACTCCTTGAGCCTCAGCCTGACCTCCTGAAGGCCCTTGGCTTCTTCCAGGTATTAGCTTTGTCATAATCAGCTGAAATCCCATTTTGTATATTTTTGTGGCTTGTAGCATTAATCCACTTAATGTAAGCTTCAGTTGCATGTATTTTCCTGCAAGTCACATAACTTCATTTCTCTATGGTGGAAAAACTTGCATTGTGTATTTATGCCACATCACCCCTTCCTCTGTGGTTGAACACCTCGGTCAGTCCTGTGACTTAGCTCCTGTGAGTAGTGCTGCAAGTAAACCCTGATGCGCCAGTGTCTCTGGGGTGAGTGGACGTGGATGTGTATTGGAGTTGATTGAAGGGAAACATGCTGTGTGAAGACACGGTAGATGCTGAATGTTTGATTGCCTGAGAAGTGTTGGTGGACCCAATAAACACGAGCCACTGTGTTCTCTCTCCCTCTGCACAGCAAAGCGAAAAGGAGAGCTTGCTGAAGGAACGAGATCACATCTTGTCAACGCTGGGTGAAACAAAGCAGAACCTGACGGGACTTTGCCAACAAGTGTGCAAGGAAGCCGCCCTGAGTCAGGAGCAGATTCAGATCCTCGCCAAGTACTCAGCCTCAGACTGCCCACTTTCTTTTTTGATTTCTGAGAAAGGAAAAAGTATTCCCGATGGTGAACTTGCCTTTCCTTCAGTTTTCAGCCTGTCTGATGTGCCTCCGGCTGCACCACCTCCCCGTGGGCCAGGGAGCAGCAAGGCAGGCCAGGAACTGGCGCAGGAGTCCCCGCCGCCACCGCCGACGGCGCCAGCCGCTGCAGCCGCCCTGGAGCAGGCCACACTGTTGGAACCCTGTCGGCAGAGTGGCGGGATCTCAGACTTCTGTCAGCAGATGACTGACAAGTGTACTACTGATGAGTAAACCGCACGAGCACCCCCCAGCCCGTGGATTTCCTACTGAAGTGTTGGCATTGTCTCGAGAGCTGCATATGGCCATGTCTTCTTGCTTAGGAGCCCTGCTTCCCCCTGGTAACTTCCTATTGAGGGAATTTCTCTTTGGAGGTGACCCTGAGTTCTCCTTGATTTTCACAGGAGATATGACATGATTTACCTCTTGGATGCTGAAAAATCACATGTGAAAATAGAGAGTAATAATCTCCCAGTATTCAAAAGTAACTACGTCAATGAAAACTGCTGTATCCGTTTCAACAGCTCGAAGCATGTGCACGTGGTCTGCCTGGCCCGCGGAAGCTGGAGCATCTCCCTTTCGGCAGCATACTGATCAAAAAGAAAAGTCCTCCCCAAGCTGTGCGGTGGTGTCACTCAGGAGCCTTCATCCCAAACTCCTGTAGATAGGAAGGTGGTATCATCAGCACTGAGAGTGTTTGGGTAGAGCTGTAACGTGGAGAAGAGATCATCTTTGAACTCTGACGCTCCACTCCTCAGCTTCTACCAAAGTCCAGCATGGGCTGGACCTGGTGACCCCGAGGCTGACTTGGCAGGACTTAGTGAAGGGCCACAGCCGGCCTGAGCTGGAGACCTCCTCTCCTCAGTATTGACTAGAGTTTCTGGCTGCATAAACAGTAGATAAATGTCATTTCCTTTGCAATCTCTGTCATGTCTAGGCCAGGTAGGAACTTTCTGTTCCCTTCTTGTCCCTTGGAGGAAGAAATGGGAGTTAGGCTGGATGGTGTGAGTGTGCACAAGCTGGCCAGAACCATAGTTGCCACAAATCTGGAAAGCTGCACACTGTGAGAGGCTGTACCTCATCTCGTCGCAGGTCCCCGATGCCCAAGAGGGCATTCGCATCCTAATGAAGAGCTGTGGTGTGTAGAAAGCCTTGTTGGAGCAAACGTGGGTCCACAGCTCTGCTGGCATTTGAAACCATGGAATTCCGTCTCAGTCCATTGTGGGTTTGCACTTGAGAAGCAGATTGAATCCTTTTCTTTTTTCCCACCCCCTATTTGGTGTGGTGTAAAGGCACACACATCACTTTGACTTGGACATTGAAAAGTCAGTCTTGAGCTTATTTTAATGCTAGTAGAAAATGAATTTATAATAATCTGAGCATCTACCCCATAACATTTTGCAGTGATTCTTAACCATTCTGGAATCTCACACTGTAGACCTCAGCAGTGGAACCTGTATATATAGGTTCAATATCCCTCTTCAAGGAATGTGAAATGCCTTAAAATTGGAAATGTTCTGAGTACCGAGCTGATAGCAGATGTGGGATATTCCAATCCCGATCTCATGAGGCAGGTTACAGTCAAAACAGGATATTAAAAATCTTCTGAGCGCTTCTTTAAGCTATATGTAAAAGGTACATAGGAAGTTCATTAAGACTTTGGGGGAGGATCTAATCTTCAAGCTATCTCATAACATTCTGTAGAAGTGGATATTTGACAATAGGAAAAAATCTGAAGTGTGAAACACCTCTGTTCTCAAACACCTCTGATGAGGGAGTCTCTCAGGATGCTTCCAGAAGCATTTGTAGAGTCCTGTTTGAAAGCACAGGGGAGCAGCCAATAGGACTTCATCTCTCCAAGTCACATATCTGAAAGAGACTTCCCTTCACTGTCGGCTGCATCTAATGAGGGGGAGGGGGCCACTCACACCAGAGAGCCACCCGAGTGTGGTATCCGGTCGGTAGCCAGCTGATGTTCGCTTGAGAAGAAACGGGGACCAGCATCAATATTTCATAATTTCATAGCTGTCGGATGATGCCCTTTTCTCTTGGGGTGCAGGGAGGGAGGAAGGATAGTGTGTATTTTATCTTTGGAAGAATTATTTTCTAGAAACTTTGAAAAGTCCACTCAGTTCTTCTGGGAGAGAATGCTCACTGTGACTGCATCCCATGTTACAAAAGAGCTGTGTACATATGTATTTGTCCCCACGCAGCTATTTGATACTTGTAATTGTAGATTTCAGCTTAACATAAAATAATATGAGAACTTCTCTGGTTTACAAAGTGTAAAATCCTATACAAGCCAATGGAACCCTTGATTTCCTACCTCACTGTACACTCGGCTGTCCGCCACCGGTTTTTGTGTGTACATATGACAAATTTTTTGCTTTAAATGTAACTGTAAATGTTTGCTTTGGAAAGTTACTTAACATTTTATGATAAAACCCAGCTCTCTCCTCATTTTAAAGGTTTTTTTTTTAAAGACACTTGGTTTAAATTTCTCTCTACCTATGAACAGTTTAGCATTAAGGGTTAATTTTAATGGTGTTTGGTAATTGGCCAAGTGTAATATTTTTTAAAATTTAGCATTACTTTTAACAGCCAGCATATAATACAAGTAACTACACTACCTCATACCTATGTGATTTTCAAGTTGTATTAGATGGACAGGAAAGATTTTACCTTTGTCTTTTGGCCATAAGGTGGGTAAGTTTTCTGTATATTGCATAGCATTACACATTTATGCCTATTTTAACGTGAACTTTTAAAGACATTTTTTTTTCTAAGAAAATTTGTTTGAAGGCAATTTTTTTGGGGGGGGGGATGCCGAAGACAAATGATAGGATATGTGTACAACGTATGCCTTTTCCTTCATGCAGTGTTTTGACAATGTCTTTAGTTTGTGTGTTGCTTAGTCACACAATCATTGCTCCTTGTTGTATGATCCAGCCTTCTCAATGCCTGGTGATTTTTTTTTTTTTAAAGTTGTCATGTCTGACTCAATACAATAATGTCATCTTAAATTTTTGCCCCTTATTTGAATCCTATAGCTACAAGCAAATACTTTGTTAACTTGTTATATTCAGAATAAATATGGATATAACATTGGTTGTCCACCTGCAGGCTTTATAACAATTTACTGTAGCTTGATGCTTAGCCAGTTTTAAGTTAGGAATTCAATATGTATGATACAGGGGATAGTGGAGATGGCCTGAGGACACTCAGCCACATTAACAACTTGGAAAAAAAGAGAAGCAAACGGCGATGTTACAGTGAATTCTCAGGTGAACCTTTCAGTTACAAAAACATCTATTTTGAATTTGTAAATATTTTAACTGTCTTATTAAGGCATGTACTAAACTATTCTTTGGCACCTGTTGGGTAGAATGAAAATTTAAAGCCATAATGGTAGAAGATGGCATACTGATTGTAAAATAAACAGAAATAATAATATTGATTTTTTTGTATCTTTCATAATATAATTTTTCTAACTGCAATAAAACCACTGAACTTATATATTCATGTCCTGTTAAGCCCATGTTTCATTAGAAGTACACTTTATAATATTTAATTTACATTTTCTTCCTAATATGCTTGTCTAAATGTGTCAAAATATAAGTATTAGATGCTGATGGTAGACTGACAGTTAAATAAAGTTCCTAATACCGCTCTTAATTGAATAGAGTTGTACATTCCATGTCTCCCTACTCATGTGAACTTCCAAATGTTAATCCTTTGATCAGTTACTACAAGTCAGCTTATGTGTTGGTAGGGGAGAATTTTTGATTAGTTGATTTTCTTATGTCTGAAAAAAAGACCCCCAGTGCTCTGGTATTGAACATGGATTTTAGCCTTGCATTTGAATTAATTAATTTCAGTGAATTAGGTGCATGTAAAGAGTCTGAGGAGATTGGTTTGTTGGTAAAGTGCTTGCCATGGACCTGAGTTCAATTCCTAGAACCCATATAAAAAGTGCCAAGCATAGCCATGGGTGCTTGAACCATGGTGCCCAGTGACGGCAGCGTCGAGAGACGCAGAGTCGAGCAGATCCTTAGAGCTCTCTGACTGCCAGCCTGGCCTACTTGGTGAGTCCCAGGCCAGTGAGAGACACTGTGGTATCTTGAAGAATGACATCTTAGGTTATCCATGAAACACGCATGCACAGATTTCTCAAATCTATTGCTCCAACAAGGCCTTGAGATCTGAGCTTGGAGCAGCTGCCTGGTTTTGAGGCCATCCAAGGGAGTAAAAAGTTAGCCTGAGATAGGTAATTAACATTTGAACCTGTAACATTGCAACTTCTAATCAGTCCGTCTGCAGACACAGCTACTTTCTGGGAATTCTCATTGACACCCACTTACCTTATCAGGTTCCAGCTTCAAGCTGTCATGTTCTGGGCTGTGGGTGGTTGGTAGATAAGTTGGTCCTTCAGAAGGAAGGATCCAACAACACAGTAGTAACTAAATAAACCCAGAAGTTCCTTGTGTACTCCAATCTGCGAAATCTCAGCTCTTCCATTCATGATTCCTTCCTCTCTCTGTGCCCCTTCCATGAGGAGCATGTCAGAGATTCTGCACTGGGAACAAATGAATGCTGATGCAGGAAGATGCCCATTAGAGAGGTGCACCTGAAAGACTGTGCGGCGGTTTTACTCTGCAGATGAACAAAAGTCTGTTCAGTTTTGAGTTGGGACAAACTCAAATATCCAGTCCCTTGGGAAGTTAAAATCCAGAGCTTAAAAATGTAAGTCTAGAAGAATTAAATAATTAAAAAAATTAAATTAATTCATTTGCCCACCTGAGTTCCGAGTTCAAAAACTTAAAAACAGAACCCCAAATTGCCCTGCCGGATATTCATTCACTCATAGCAGGACAGCCTTAGCTTTGCTGCCCTGTGGAAGCTCCCAGAGGAACCTGGAAAGGGTTAAGGCTAAGGTTGGGTGTCTGGTGTGATCACCGGTTAGCCCAGCGGTTCTCAGCTGTGACCCTTTAATACAGTTCCTCCTGTTCTGGTGACCTCCAACCATAAAATTTTTGTTGCTACTTCGTGAGTGTGAATCATAATGTAAATCTGTTTTCCAGTGGTTTTAGGCAACCTCTGTGAAAGGGTTGTTTGCCCTCAAAGGGGTCATGACCCACAGGTTGAGAACCATTGGTTTAGACTGTGAGGGGTTATACCATTATCACAGGCGTGGCCCACAGCCATATTTATTTGAAGTAAGCTAATTCCCAAGCTGTCAATCATTTATCCCAGACAGAGCTATAGTCCCTGAATTTAGTACCTAGTACTGCCGATGTAATAAGAGAATACAGTGATATCTGCAAAAAAAAAAAAAAAAAAAAAAAAAGGTCTGGTTTCTACTTCTGAGAGATTCGTTTGTTCTGGAACTCACAACCTGTGAGTTCAGAATATCTATTGGGATTGCTTAGATACAGCTTGGTTTTTACTGTAAGCATGGTGGGAGACAAACCCACCATTGTAGGATGCCTTGATTTACACTTCCTGTTCCAAAAGGACAGTTCTGGGGGTTGAGGGGGCCTGAGCAAGCTCCCTCAGGGCGTGAAGCCCATTTCCCTAGCACAGAAGTGATCAGGCCAGGGCCACTGGGAAGTGGCCTAAGAAAGTTGCTGCCCCCAGGGATTGGCTGGTCTCTGAGCAGGTTTAAACAACACGAAGTCTACTGAAGAGAAGCCACTTGTCTTCAAGGCTGGAACCTCCACTGTTCATTCCTTGACAAATAGTATGAAACTTGGTGTGCCCCACTCGCCTGGAATTCTCTCTCAAAAGCTAGAACCTTAAGAGTACTCTGCATTGGAACCCAGTTGCCTTGGAAACTGAATAATCAGTACATATTCTTCCCATTTATGCTTTAAAGTCTTATACAATTTCTCGTTCACTGAAGACTGCAGCTGCAGCATCCAAGCTCCTTCCCCCCACACAAAGCTTGCTGCTGGGGTGTTGCTGTGCCTTGTGCAGCTGCTGGAGCTGGAGAGGACTCCCACAAGCCCACTGCTCACATTTTGACTGTAGTCACACTGCACACTCACTTCAAAGGGAAGCCCACGGGTTTGGAGATGGGGGGGGGGAGTTCTGAAGGTAATAGATTCCCCAACGAAGAAAATGACTGGCAGAAGTCAAGGCAGGGCTGATGAAATGGTTGACCTTCCTTCCTGCAGACACACCAAGTGTCTTCTACAGAGCACTGAGCAGGCTAGGCGCTGCACTCTGGTAGTATCACTTCTCCTGGCATAACTGCTGTTAGTTCCTGCACATTTGCGTGTTTTCAACATGGGTGGCACAGTGCTGTGATCATCTTATGTGTGTATCATTGTTAACAGTCACTTTAGACTCTTAGCATTGGACCAAATATGATAGACTCTCTGAAGGACTTTCCTGTGAGTGATGACCATGTTTAGGCTGAGGTTCCAGTGGCTTTGGCTTAAAAGTCTCTAAATGGTCCTTTCTAAGGCCCAAGGAAGGGAGGAAATGATTACCACAGGCCATTGAAGTGTTAATCTAATTAATCTTTATCAAGAAAAAATCCGGAGTCAGATATCAGGGCGAGAACCTGAAAGATCAGAGAAGCAGGGAGCAACCACCAGCCACCTCCTACCTCTTCCGTTCCTCAGTCCAAAAGGGCTGAGATCCTCTCTCTGCCCTGCCTTACTACTTCCTGTCTCCTCTCTGTCTATAGTCCTCCAAACCTCTATGGTTAATTTTGGTCAGCTAGTGGCTAGCTCTACCCTCTGACTCCAGGCAAGCTTTATTTGTCAGAAGACAGTCAAAATATCACACAACAGGAAGTCACATTTGCTGGCTAAAACACTACACTCTGGCCACCTTCCAGATTAAAAATGCTCACCTAGACCAACTTCACTACCAAAGCAATTGGTCATGCCCTCTCTGAGCCTGTGCGACACGCAATGGCTCAGAGATCATAAACACGTATATTTCACTTTTCAAATTCTGCTTTGCTGTGGGATGTTCTGTATGGTAAATGTGTTGCTAATAAAACACTGATTGGCCAGTGGCTAGGCAGGAAGTATGGGCGGGACTAACAGAGAGAATAAAAAGAACAGGAAGGCAGAAGGAGTCACTGACTGCCAGCCGCCACCAGGACAAGCAGCATGTGAAGATACTGGTAAGCCACGAGCCATGTGGCAAGGTATAGATTTATAGAAATGGATTAACTTAAGATATAAGGACAGTTAGCAAGAAGCCTGCCACGGCCATACAGTTTGTAAGCAATGTAAGTCTGTGTGTTTACTTGCTTGGGTCTGAGCGGCTGTGGGACTGGCAGGTGAAAGAGATTTATCCTGACTGTGGGCCAGGCAGGAAAACTTAAGCAACACTGCTTCTCACACCTTCTTTCTAAAGTGCCTCTTAAATGTCTTTCATACTCCTGGAGTTAAAATTAGAGAAAGAAAATGATGTTTGAAGGAAAACCGAATTAAACCCGTTGATGGTGGTGAAGTTTTGAGGGATAGATTCCAGAATTGGGCAAACAGACGTTCAATAGCAGTTGCCTTTTGGTCGGAAGGAAATCATTTCCCTACATTCGTTTTCATGGAGAGAAGTTTTCCTCTCATCAACACAGCATGGCCTATACTGCTTCTGGTGGGGGGAACATTATTCCAAGGAGAAAAGTGACTGAGGAGAGGTGAGAGCTACCAGGTTTCTTCCCTAATTTATCGGTTATTCGAAGCACTCCACCTCTCAAAGGCTGGAGTGAGGAATGAGGTTTAGGGGAAACTTATCAGAAGATTGGGGTGGGGGAGACATGGAGGAAATTACGTGGAGAAGTTTGAGGGAAACAGCAGGGTACCGCCAAAGGGGATAGACCCCAATAAAAGCCCCGAACTTGCCTTCCCATCTTTACAGCACTTCTAAAAGGGACACAGGTTGAAAACCAAAGTATTTGCTTCTGAGACATTTCCTCCATCTCCCTCATCTCTATCATGGATGTTGCTCTTCGGGTCTGAATGAAAAGGTCAGAGAGGTTTCAGAACCAAGCAGAGTGCATTCCTTCTTCATTTAAACAGCCATCTTTTCTGCGTTGACTGTTTTCAACTTGAAGTTTACTTTTAATTGTTCTTAGAAAGTCAGCACTTTCCTGAACAGTTCATTTCCTTTCTGAACACCGGGACCCAAGCAATTTTCTAGTTGCTATCTCAATAGCAGGCTTCGGATATGATATTCACCGTGTGAAAGGAAATGCTGCTAGAATCTTGCTTTGTGATATACTCATGCAGAAGGTTTCATTGGCCTTGATTTAAACGGTAGCTTTAAAAGTTGGATACAGGTTAGCCCATTAGTGCCTTTAACAAAGTTTTCTGAGGGAGGTCACTTTTGTAAGTCATGTTTTGGCCTTGTTGGAGCTTTTTATCTGGTGTTTACAAGTGCTCAGTCCTTAAGGGGTGCCTTTCAGGGAGCGGTGGGAAGTTTAATCTGCCAAGACGTCTTCCACAGCTTTCCTCGAGAGCAGGATGTCTGTCTGCTCAGACTGCTCTGTTTCAGCTGCACAGAGGAGTCGCATGTGGGAGTGGAGCTCCATGTGGAGCCATGCTTGGAGTTTCAATTTCATCGGAACGAGGAGTGGAGCACGTAGCTGCTCTGATAAGGTGGGGAAGTCGGCCAGCCAAAGTACTTAGCAGATTGTGTTCATCGGAGTTGGGGAAGGCAGAGGGCTGTGGCATGCTTGGAGTAGTCAGGATGAAGTATGCCCTCAAGAACTAAAGAAACGACACAGATTTAGGCAATGGCTCAGGCATAGATTCAAGCCCTCAAGAAAGGAACTGTGAGGAATAAAAGTGCATGGTCCTGGTCATAAGAGACACCGGGTTCTGGAGCCTGGGTTTGATGCTTGACAGCTCGACAGCTAAAAGAAAATGCATTTCTCTTGGACATGGTTTCTTTACATGTGCCTGTGGCAGGGCCGGTGACATTTCTGTGGCCTGTGTGGGTGTTATTATTACTATGCCTGACTTAGAGTCTCATGGTCACGCTGTCTGGGTGCCTGCTTCCATCAAACGCCTTGAGCATCTCGGTTGTCTTATTCTATGTTTAACATTGGTGGGGGCGTGCCTCTCCAATACTTGCTTGAGTGCCATCGGATTAGGTAAGTAAAGAAGTTAATCTATGATTCGATTAGACTTGACTGGAAATGTGGGCAATTCTGTGTTTACATGTCAGCAACACAGGTAGCTTCAAACGGAATGCTGCATCCGGGAGTTTTCATCGTCTGTCCAACTCATGCTGCATTAGCTGTATGCCAGCCAGCACACTGGCACCTCCCCCTTTTCTTCTGGGCATTGCTTGGTTCTCCTTGCAGTACACAGTTCAGGCTTCCTCAGGCTCCGCCTCTGACACTGGCTTCAGACCTTCACTCATAAATCCACCCAGGGTTCAGAGGACATGGCATTCCTTCCCTGGAGTGCCTGCCTAATCCAGAAGATAACTCATTCATTCACACAGAAAAACACGGTCATACCCCAGGAAAAGCCACACACGCTTTGGGCTCTAAAGATACCTTAGAGCAATGGTTCTCAAGCTGTGGAGCGTGACCGCCTTATGGATCACATCTCATATATCCTGCATCTCAGATATTTACATTATGATTCATAACAGAAGCAAAATTACAGCTATGAAGTATCAATGAAAACAGTGTTATGGTTTGGGGTCACCACAACGTGAGGAACTGTATTAAAGGGTCGCAGCATGGGGGAGGTTGGGAATCACTGCCTTAGAGAAAGGGACAAAATCTCTGCCTTTGCCTAGCTTACGTTGTAACTGAGATAGATGAAAAGCTAACAGAGACATAAACATGCACATACTGGATGATGAGTGACATAAGAAGAATGAACGTGTGACTGCTTTATATTAACGAACGCTGGACGCATGATGTAAATTTTTAATGTCACTGGCTGTATTTCAAGTGCTCACTGGGCTTTGCTTTCCACAGTACACACTTAGAATGCGGTCACTGTTGTGGTAAGCTGTGTTGGCAACGGTGATTAGAATGTGTAGCACTGATAAATTAAGGCAAGTGTAATTGTTTATAGAATAGGGGTGCGCTGGGGCTTTGCCACCTTGGAATTTCAGTGCGAGCCTCAAAACTTTGGATGACAGGAGACAAGTGTCCCCACACACTAGAGATGCCAGCTGAGTGTGGGGTGGTGTGCACCTGCAATCCTGAGACATGGAGACAGGAGAATTGCCACAGGTTCCATGCAGCTTGGACTACATAGAGAGTTCCAAGATAGCTTTGACTACAGAATGAGACTGTGTCTTAAATCTAAACAGAGAGAGAGAAAGGGAAGGAGAGAGTGGAGAGGAAGATGACAGACAGACACAGGAGAGACAGAGACAGAGAGAGACAAACAGGAAGTGGGGGGGAGAGGTAGAATCAATAATGATAAATGCAGGACTTGAAACTAGTACTAAAATCCTTCATTTGGCGAGGTTGTTTCTAGTTCTAAGCCTATATAGGACCATGTGATTCATCAAGAATCCATATTTTTTAAGTGGGTTCCTAGGAGTGGAGAGTACTGTGGAGTAATATCAAGTAGAGATCCCTCCACAGAGCCCCTTATAAAGGTGGCCTTCTCAAGGGGCAGAAGAGACTGACATCTTACTCTTTTGTTAGACTTGTGTGAACTTTCTGCTCTTTGAGTGGTCCTTGGGTGAGGCTGATATGTGAGTCCTTGGGGGGGGGGTGGGCGTGTGTGTGTGTGTGTGTGTTCATAAGCAAGGTGTGTATGTGCATATGAAAGTATGGTGTGTGCATCTGTGTGCATGTGCATGCTAGCTTGTGTGTATATCTGTGTGTGTTGTATACATGTACATATGCTCAGGCATGCATAAACGAGGACCAGAGGAGGACACAGAGTATCTTCCTCTCTTGTGTGGAAGCCAAGGGAGGACGTAGGGTGTCTTCCTCCATGACTCTCCACTATTCTTTTGAGACAGGACTTCTTGATGAACTGGAAACTCAGGGTTTCAGATTGGCTGTCTGGCAAATGAGCTTTCAGGACCTGCCTGTCTCTACCCTTCTTCCTCCTACAGGCATGCAGAGTTATGCCTAGTGTTTTATGTGAATGCTTGGGATTTGAACTCAGATTCTAATGCTTGCAGAGCAAGCCCTCTCACCTGCTGAACCATCTCCCTAGTTCCTCTGATGTGTAATTTGGGATGTACGTCTCTACCATGCCAGAAATCCTGCATCTCCTTGAAGAAATGTAATGTCAAAGAGGCTGGCAGAGCTGCCCGTGAGAACAGGTGGAGGAGAGAGAGGTGGAGAAGCAGCTTACCTTGTTACTCATTTCACTCTGGAGATGCCCACATAGGGGTGAACTGTAAGTATGCCACAGGGGTCAGCCAGTCTAAAGCCATATAAAGCACCTGCCTTCATGACAAGGGACAAAGTCTGTGTTTGTACAGGGAAGAGCCTGGGTGGAGCGGCCATTGCCTGATGTCGGTTACAAGATGCCTCTCCATGCCGCAGCGGAGGGTGTCATTTCATGGCTTGCCTCAACAGGAGGGATCCACAGCAGAAACAACTATGAGACCAGTGAAGGGGGACTGTGGTGCTGGGATAGGAAGAAATGACCACGTGCTGTCCCTGGGGGCTGATCCCAGGGCCCTGAGACCAAGCAGGAGTGAACGAGATTCACAAAGTGAGACAAACAGAGATGTGGGATGTGTTGCCGGGCTCCAGCGATCTGCTGTAGTTCGTGATTTTCAAAGGCAGCTGGAGTGCTGAGTTTCCGTGGGACACGGTCCAATTTCCCAAACTAGTGAATATTTTAAACCTTCCGTTTTGTGTTTTTAACTGTTTGAAAATACAACTGTCTTTACCCTCTTAGTAAAAGCTGCTGTTGGAGTTCTGAGACTTGCCGAAGCCATACCCACCCCAAGAGGCAGGAAGGGACCGTCTACAAAAACACGACCTCATTGTATCTCCTGCATTTGGTTGATCCTACCCACCAGGTATGTAGCATAAGCCAAAGTTGTTTTCGGTCACTGTTAGCCTGAGACCACTGCTAGTAAAGTTGTGTTCCATCTCCTTCCGCCTGACCTTTCTCATAGGAAGCTGCTCTTTTCTTTCCCTCCTTGCCTACCCCCTCCCCCATCCTCTCTTCTTCAGTTCTTGCAGGACTTGTGCTGGAACCCTGGGTTTTGCTTGCTAAGTAAACACACTCTACTGAACTTTATCCCCAGTCTTCTTTCTCACTTTCATTTTGAGATAGTGTCTCACTAAGTGGACTGGATTGACCTTGAACTCACCACGTAGCCCAGGCAGGCTTCGGATTTGTGATCCTCCTGCCTCGGTATCTTAAGTAGCTGGAGTTGTGGGCTGCACCTCTAGGCTGAGCATGAAGCAGGCCTCTTAAACTCAGAAACTCCTTCTCATTTTTATTTTTATTTTATCACATGCAGGGAAAGTCTAGATTCTTTTACCCGATATAGGGTCGCATGTGGTCCAGGCTGGCCTTCAACTTCTTCTTGCCTGAACCTCACCAGCTTGATGTTTTTGATTCTTTAGAGGCAATGGTGCCGTTCTCTCCCCTATAACCTGGGGATCTCACTCCTGCTTTGATCGGTATGGTGCTATTCTATGAAAGTGATGGCACAGAGGTTAGTTGTACTTTTGTTCGGCCCCAGAACAGTTGTTCTTGGAACTTTGAGTCATCATGAGCAACCAGGGATGTTTTGAGGTCATCGTGCTATGAGAAAGCCATGTGGAAAGGTCATGTGTATGCACCCCACCCACTGGCAATACCAGCTGAGCCTGGCTTCCAACTCAGAGCCTCATATTTGAGTGAAAGCCTCCAGATAATTTTAACCCCAGTCACCATACCACGTTATTCTTCTCAGCTGAACCTTCAGTACACAGGACAGAGACCAGTCACGTAGATCAAAGTCCATGAGCATTAACTAGTTAACCTTGTTATAGGGCCACGTTTCAGGAGTGATTTGATACATAGTAGTTGTCTGAGGTGTTAAGACATCTCAACTTTGGACTCCAGGTGCCTTTTCTGTCTTTCCGCTTAGATGTGTAATAATCCCATCACTTAACCAAGACGGATTTTTTTTTTTTTTGGAAAGATTTCCTGATGTAAATCCTGCATTTCTTTGAGTCATTTCCATTTTAGCAAATTGCACTACCATTCATTCATTCCTTTGCTGATTCAAAGCCTTGGAGTCATCTCTCCCATCACTTCCTCTCTCATCTCCAAAATACCAGCAGTGCCTGTTGGTTCTACAGCAAAACTGCTTTCATCCGCCTGCGTGCTCCTTATATGATGCCCAGACTCCCCTCTGAGCTTTTTCTGTCTCCTCACTGAGCCCGGAGGACTTCCTCATTGGGACTCCTTGTTGCCTCTACATTCTGTTCCATGTAGGGGGCTTCTGGGGAGTGAGGGACCTGCGAAAGGAGGAAGCTGAGATTGACGTTCAAGTTTAGGACGGAGGAGGGGTGCAAGTACATGGAATGCAAAGAGATGAGCAGAAAGTTGGGACTGGTTTTCAGAGCCCAGGCAAAGGCATATGCAGCTGCTGAGAGAGGCAAGATGGTTTCACCAAGCACGGGGAGGAAAGATGTTTGTTGTGGTTGTGTGCTGTGTATGTTGGATCGAGAGGAGGTATGCATGGCTTCAGAATGGAGGAGTGGGATGCATGAACCGAGGAAGGGGCACCACTGTTGAATCTCCTTAGGTATTGTGTAGACTCTGGATCTCTTTCATTCTAAGGGGAAACTTTCGAACTGTGTGATATGACCAGCTTTGAGTTTCTGAGCATTTCTTTGGCTAGTTAGAGGGCAGTTGTAGCATTAATCTTAGAACGTCTTATTAATAAAATCAAACCTGAGCCAGGTATTGGGGTGAACACTGGAAGATCAGAGAGACAGAACGAGCCACAGCTATCTCACCTCGCCAGATCCTCAGCTGGTCTTGCTTCCTCAGACTGGAAGCCTCTATGTCCTCATATCCAAATGACTCTCAGCTGAACTGCTGCTAGAAGCCTGAATGCTTAACCAGGCCAAATGTTTCTCCAGGCCAAATGCTTCTCCAGGCCAAATGCTTCTCCAGGTCAAATGCTTCTCCAGGCCAAATGCCTCGAGTTTCTTCACGCCTTATATACCTTTCTGCTTTCTACTACCACTCCTTGGGATTAAAGGCTGGCTTTCTGGGATTAAAGGCGTTGTCACCAAGCCTGGCCATTTCCAATGTGGCCTTGAACTCATAGAGATCCAGAGGGATTTCTGTCTCTGGAATGCTAGGATTAAAGGTGTATGCTACCACTGCCTATCCTCATGTTTAATATTGTGGCTGTTCTGTCTCTGACCCCAGATAAGTTTATTAAGGTACACAATATTTTGGGGAACACAATACCACCACAGGCAGTGGCTTATACAATGAATGAATGGAATTAGGGAGACCCATGAGAGGCTTTGGCTAGGGTCAGGCCAAAGCTGTGGTAGGCTGGAGTAGAGATGTGCTTGCAAAGGAGTCTAGATTTATGAAATGTAGGAATGACAGATTTGAGGAATGGAAAAAAGCTGGCTTAAAAAAAAAATAACAGAGGAGTCAGTGGGCAAGGATCCTATTTGTTTCCTGACTAAGAGAGTGGAGGATGTTGCTAGTGAGTGAGAGAATGCCATGGTGACTCACAAGGGCAAAAGTTCAAGGAACTCTGTTAGAACCTAGTGATGAGCATACAGCTATTGAGTTGTGGTTTTAGGGAGTTGATGGGATGGACTCAGCTGCAGGATCCCGGGAGAAAGCAAGTAAAACATGGACAGGATGATCTATGTATGTGGTAATCAGCTGAAATTCCAACAGAATTCTTTCTGTAGGACTGGTTTGGCTATCCATGTGTCCAAATTGCTGCAAAACTATCACATCGGAGAAACTTGTGTGGTTATGTGCGTGTCCACCATGTTAGCTGCCCTTTGAAGAGATTCAGAGCTGAGCTCTTTGCTTGGGGCTCCAAGATTTCTGCCACACACTGCTGTTCTTTTGTTTGAAGGGTCAACGTGTTTAAGTCATGGCTAATAAATAACACAGTGGTCCTTTTGTGAGCTCTCTGTGCCCCTTTATGTGGCTGCATGAGGCACACTGCTTGGCAGTGGGAAGAGAGAGTTCAGAAGCGTGAAGAGTGGAACAGCACAGCGCTGCTCACTGCGGCCGCTACTTGACAATGGAGCCCCCTTTGTCCTTCTGCTCAGGAGTACGAAGATTTGACGGTTATGCCCAGCTACACGGAATGTTGAAGAACAATGGGTCTTAATGTTCTCTATGGTTTTAATTTTACTCTCCCAATCCTCATGACTAGTTTATTTTGAATTTTTCTGTGCTGGGGATTGGACCCAGGCCTTGTGCGTAGTTAGGAAATTGCCCTACCACTGAGCTTCATCACTAGCCCTTCTCTTCCTTTTCTTTTGAGAGGGTATGCTGCTCAGGCTGGCTTTGAACTCACCCTGTAGCCCATCCGGGCATTAAACTTACAATCCTCCTGCCTCAGACTCCTGAGTGTTAGGATTATGGACCTGTCACAACAGACTTAATCTCCTCTTTGCTGTTTTTTTTTTTAAAGTAAGCATACAAAGTGATGTTTCCTCATGGCATTTTAATACACAAATATACTCATATATTTTTCTTTTACAACTCCATTCTCCAATACACTCACTCTTGCTGGTCTCCTTTCTCCCCACAAACAGTCTGAGTCCATGTCACATTTATTCCAATATCTTCTCACCACCTCCTTGAGCTCTCTTTCTCCCCATGCATAGCCCTCTTTATACTTTCATAACACTCATGTGCATCCCTACACACGCTTGCACACACAGATGCAAACATACACTGTTGCTCGAATCCTAAATGGTCTTATAATGAAAACCCAGAGTCAGACATCAGGGTGAAAGCTGAAAGATCAGAGTGCAGAGCAAGCCACAGCCACCACCTCTTATTTCACCAACTCCTCAGCCTAACAGAGCCTCTGCAAGAGAGCAAATTCCTGTCTCCTCCTGCCTTATATTCCTTTCTTTGCCCAGGCATATCACTTCTTGTCTCAACCTTCCTAGTGCTGGGATTAAAGGTGTGTGCCACCTCTGCCTGGCTGTTTCTCTTTTAGACTGGATTACTCTCACGTAGTTCAGTGTGACCTTGAATTCACAGAAATCCAGATGGATCTCTGCCTCTGCCTCTGGAGTGCTAGGATTTAAGGTGTGTGCCACCACTGCCTGACCTCTGTGGCTAACTCTGTGATTGGCTCTGTCCTCTGACCTTCAGGTAAGCTTTATTTCTTAGATTACAAATATATCACCACAACACACACACACACACACACACACACACACACACACACACAACACACATTCCTTACGAATGAGTCTACATGCACATATACACACACACTATTTAAATCTAGATTCTGCATATAAGAGAAAACACATGGGATTTGTCTTTTTGTATCTGGCATATTGCACGTAACATAATGATTTCCAGTTCTACCCATTCTCTTGCCAATGCCTTGATTTTATTTTTCCTAGAAGTTGATACAGTTCCATTGTGTATATGTCCACAGTATCGTTATCCATTCATCTGCTGGTAGAATCTGCTGGCATGTCCTAGCTATTGTGAATACTTCAGCAATTATCATGGATGTGCAAGCATCTTTGAGATACATTGACTTAGAGTCCTTTAGGTAAGTTCCCAGGAGTGGTCTAGCTGGTCAGTAGTACTTCCACTGAGTTTTTTGAGGGGCTTCCTCATTGACTTCCTCAGTGCAATTTACACTCCCACCAGTGGCAAGGGAGAGTCTCTCTTTCTCCACACAGTCACTAGTATTTATTGTCATTTGTTTTCTTGATGATAGCAATTCTCAATGATTATCAGAACAGTTTGAATGTGCATGTTCCTGATGGCTAATGATGACATATGTTTTTTTCTCCAGTTTTTATAGTATTTATTGTCTGTATTTCTTCTTTGGAGAACTTCCTATTCAGTTCATTAGGTCATTGGTTGATTGGCTGGGTTTTGTTTGTTAACTTTTTGTAGCTCTCTTCCACTCTCTGTCTATATTCAGGTGAGTGTGTGACTATGCATATGTGTGAATAAGTGAGGAGGTGTGAATGTTTGGATGGAGGCCGGAAGTTGACACTGGGTGTCTTCCTCAGTTGCTCTCCACGTTGTCTTTTGAGGAAGTCTCACTGGACCCGGAGCCTATCAATTTGGCTAGAGCGGCTGGCCAGCAAGCTATGGGGCTCCTCCTGTCCTTTCCTGCCAGTGCTGGGACTAGATGCTGCAGCAGCTTGTTTTTATATGGGTGCTGGGGATCTGAACTTAGGCCTTTGGGCTTACATGGAGAACACTAACTGACTAAGCCATTATCCACATCCTTGTAGTTCTGTATTCATCTTAGACATGAATACCTTGTCGTATATGTACATTTGAAAAGACAATTTCCCATCTGTGGGCTCTTCCTAATTCCAGTGATTATTCCCCCTCCCTATCAGGTAGAGCTTTTTAGATTCAGTCAGTCCCATTTATCAGTTCTAATAGAAGCCTGGAAGACAGCTGAGAACAATGCAGAAAGTAGAGGCCAGGCTCATGGGGTTTCAAAAGGGAAAGCGGACTCTGTTAACGATGGTACTAGAGGCCATTGTGTGATATTTTGATGTGTTTTGCCCATGTCCTGAGAACCTGCCTGAGGCTAAATTTAAAGTACTGGAGTGATTTCTGTGGCAGAGAAAATTCCAGAACATCATGCCTCTGATACTGTTTCAGGAGGCTGTGGGACCTTTAGGAGGTGATCCATGCTAGGGGAAGTGCGTCATTGGGGGTGGGCTGCAAGGTACCTTCACCCCACTTCCTGTTCTCTCTCTGCTTTCAGTATGCATAGAAAAATGTAACTACCCTGCTCCCCTTTCCTACTGGAATACCATGCCATCCCTGCCATAATAGACTCTAACCCTCTGGAATGGTAACGTTTCCAAAACGTTTCCCAAAAGCAACCCTTTCTTCTCTGGTTGCTTTGGTCATGGTATTTTATCACAGCCACAAAAAAAAAAAAAACCAAAAAACAAAAAAACAAAAACCATGAACTAATATAACTACCATAACCCTTGACCCAGTAATCATAATCCTCGGAGTTGTCTATTGAAGAGTAATCAGTAAAATGCCTTTCTACTAAGACTTTCATTATAACATCATTTTTCATAGCAGATGGCCATGAATGAACTTTTAGCATATCACTCTACATCTACTTAGTGTGATAGCTTATTGAGTGCTCATCTTGTACTGGACACTGTACTCAACTACTACTTGGTTTTTCACTCAATCTTCACAATAACATCAAAAGCCAATGCCCCTCTTGAAGAGTCTTATGCAACCAACAAAATGTTTATGATGAAAACAAAATAGCATTAGAATGCTCATAAGTGAGCGTGATAAATGCTAACTATAAAAGCCAGAGGCTTATGGATCCAGGGTGATTTATAACCAGGTACATTCAAAGCTATCTATGAATCAAAATGTTGAAGTGAAGTCCACAAAAAGTGTTAATATTTGTTCTGAGTGCTTGTGATTCTTGAGACATCATGATAAAAGTAGCCACGTAGTTTAAAAAAAAATGAGAAAAGGCTATAGGTACTACATCTGCCTGTATCTAAAAGCAAGCTTCATTTCTCTAAGCTAGAAACTGATACATTGACAGTGGCCTCCAAGGCCATGGGCTTCCTCCCTGCCTCTCAAGCCTGTGCCCCTAGGGACTCCAGGCTCTTCCAGCACTCTGGGTACCATCTCTCTATGGGACATTGGCCAGTGGCCTTCAGCGTTCCTGCAGATTCAGTCCACTTGTTGCCTTCCAGGTGACTTCTTCACATTGTCACTTTTCAGTAAAGCTTTCCTGGCTGGCTGATTAGGACTCCATCCTGCATCCATTATGCTCTCCTGCCTCCAGCCCCATACACTTCCTTCCGTGCCACCTGCCACCATTCTGCATGCTATAGAATCGGGGTGGGTTTTTTGAAATTTTTGGGGGCATGTTTTGCTTTGTACAGTTCACAGTTTGTGTATTATCTCTCTCACTCCAGTAAAATATAAGCGTCTCAGAGGCAAGAGAATTGTTCCATCCATGTTACATCTCAGGTATCTAAGATTCCAGGAACTCAAGAAAGTCTCAAAAAATGCAATGAATGTTTGTCTTGGGTAGGGTTTCTGTTGCTGTAATGAAACACCACGACCCAAAGAAACTTGGGGAGGAAAAGTTTATTTAGCTTACATGTCTACACCTTAATCCATCTTTGAAGGAAGTCAGGACAGGAACTCAAACAGGCAGGAACCTGGAGGCAGGAGCTGATGCAGAGGCCATGGAGGAGTGTTGCTAACTGGCTTGTTCCTCATGGCTTGCTCAGCTTGATTTCTCATAGAATGCAGGACCACCAGCCCAGGGATGGAACTACCCACAGTGGGCTGGATGCTCCCTCATCAATCACTAATTAAGAAAATGCCCTACAGCGGATTTTATGAGGCATTTCTCAGTTGAGGTTCTCTCTGATGACTCTAGCTTTTGTAAAGTTGACATAAAACTAGGTAGCACAATGTTGCCGATGGTGGCATCCTAGAATAGGAAAAACAGTAAAGAAGGTGAGAAAAATCCCTGGCATGAATTCAGAGAAAACACAAGCAGGGGTTTACTTGGAAAATAACTCAAGCAGATCTTGTGCCATCCGAGTTATCAATGCTATGGTCCTTTTGTACCTGTTCCAACTGGGCATTGGGCTGAGACTTTGCAGCTGTAATACGATATTGCTTAGTTCAATTTCACTTGTAATCAGTCTCTTACACTGATTTTAATGTGGTGGAAGGACCACAATTATGAACCTGGGATTGTATTTTTTATTTTATTTTTTATCCTCATCTTCATCGGCAGCAGCATCCTGTACTGTGTTCTTGTCGATAGCTGTGGCTCTCCGAACAGAAGGTGCAGTGCAGCGTCTTTCTCTTTATGACTACAGGTGGCAGTACATCACTACCTACGATCATCTACAGAGGCTGGGTTGCTAAGTCAGAGCTGTTGGTCAGGGCAAAGCAGCTAATGAGCAATCAGTCCAAGCTGAATGGCAAATTGATGTCTTCATTAAGTGAGCAAACTAGCTTCCTTTATAAACAAGGTCAGGGTATTTATAACTCAGTGAATTTATTAAATTAAAGCCTGGCTATACTTACGTAGTTTCACTGTGGAACTAGTGATTTATCTGCAGGGAGCATATGCAAAATTGTCCTCTTCAGGACTGGTACTCTTCTTATATAATTATCAATAAATATTGCTTTCCATATGTTGCCTCAGTTTTTCCACACAAGGTAAGTGAAAGTAATTATTGTAAAAAGAAGCCACTCTTTCAAGATGACATTGTGCCCTGTTCTAAGCTGAAGTAAGATCTTATCCATTAAATATGACTGGCTCTTAGGTAGAGGAAACTTTGCTCTGTTAAGGGTATGCAAGTGCAAAGGTTGAGATTTACTATATCTGTATACCACGTTCTAGGTGACCTGCAGAGTTAATTTTGCCACTGTCAGAGAACCATGCAGAAAGCCCAGAAACCATTTTCATAAAATGAACAGGTGTCAAGGGCTCAGTGAACGTATGATTCTCAACAAGTTTTGTCCAGCAGAAATGTCAAGTGAGCCTCAAGTATGAGCTGCATGTTGTTATGGTTTGAATTTTCAAAACCCTAAAGGATACTAGGGCTTGGTTGTAGCCTCAGAGATTGATTGGGAGATACTGGAACCTTTAAAATATTTGTAAAAATACAAAATATATTTGTAAAAATACAAATGTAAGTATTTATATTTTTGAAGAGATCGGAGGACAGACGCCAGCATCAGTCCTCACCTTCTACCTTGTTTGAGACAGGCTCTTTTGTTGTGTGCTGAATATTCCAGGTCGCTGGACTGGAAGTCTCTGGGGATTCTCCTGCCTCCACTTCCCAGCTTCCTACGGGTGCACTGAGGTTAAAGGTACATTCACTACTCCGTTCAGCTTTTGTGTGGGTTCTGAGGATTCAGACCCAGGTGCTTGTGCAGTTATTTATCCGTTGACCCATCTCCTCAGCACCAAGCTTTTTCTTTCTCTTAACAAAACAAAACTGTTTTTATTATTTTATGTATGGGGATATATACATATGTATGTATGTGTACCACATATGTGCAATGACCCATGAGGCCAGAAGAGGGCATCATATCTCTTGGGCCTAGAATTATGGAGGGGTGTGAGCTACATGGGTGCTTGGATTGAACCTGGGTCCTCTGGAAGATCAGCTAGTTCTCGTAATCACTGAGCCATCTCTTCAGGTCCCAATTCCAAGCTCTTTCTTTTAACAAACTGATTATCTCAGGTATTTGTGGCAGTAATGGAAAACTTTCTGGTAGAGTTGCCAAGCTTGGCAGAGCTTCATTTCCCAAATAATATTTTTTCTCATTCAGTATGCATTTTTGCAAACTCTTTGCAGGTTTAAGCCTTCTACACACACACACACACACACACACACACACACACACACACACACACACACACACAAGAACTTGCCCCTTGTTCTTACTAATTCAAAGAAAGTGGAATCACTTTGTAGTTGCCCTAAGTGCTTTGAACAAGACAAGCAAGGGAAGACTTTTGGCACTTAACCCCATTTCCTGTTACAGATGTGAAAAGTTGGATCGACATATGCCCATAGTTATAAAAATGTAACATGATTTCCTAGGAGCTAAATGTTAAAGGATTTTTCAGTCTTTGTTCTGTGATAACTCTAACCCAGCTGTTCCTACTCAGTTCTCAATTATCTTCAGGTTGATGTAAAATCATTCTGGGACCAAGAACAGGTTATAGGGACTGTGTATCAATAAAATACCCCTTGCCAAATAATGACATGCGGCAATGATTTTTGTTCGTTTTCTAACTGAAAGTTATGGATCTTCAGACTTTCTTCTCAGGGTGCCAGGGTAGTTACTTACCAAGGCTCTGTCTACCTAGTCCTCTGGGGTATTCAGATTTCACTGACACGTCTTCTCCTAAGGCGGGGGCTGGCATCTCATTCCCCCCCCCCAACCTTCAGTTCCATGGGTTCTGTTCCCATTCACACTGCGTTGATCTTGGTGTCAGTCTTGTATCGGCAGGTCTAGTGGTTTGTCATCAGGCTCTGGGCTGAGTTAGCCTCAGCAATGCTGCTTACATATGTATAAGATGACAGTAGGTTGACTTAGTTGTATTGCAGAAGCCAGGCTGTCTATGCCTGTAGTCTACACTAGAGGTTTGTGTATCTGTTGTGTATTCCTCTTACCCTACAGCAGACTGGTTAGGGTGTGTTCCTTGAGAACCTGTGAAAACTTGTAAAGTCTACCATGACATATTATGACTTCTACATGTGTCATTGCCATGAATCATACAGACAAATTTAATGCCAAGGCAGACATTCATAGCTCCCACACAAAGGCTCTGGCCAGGGTGTAGCCTTGTGGAAGGATGGAGGCATTGGTACCAGTCCTCCAAGTTCCTGTAGCCCCCTTCCTTAGACTCAGAGCTGTAAGGAATGAACTCTGTATATACATACTGTGTGCAGTTGGAGAACCTAAAGCTGAAGCCTTGAGAGAAGCAGATGGAGGAGAGACTGTAATCCCGACAATCCTCCAATTCTGTGAACACCGTTGGTGAGCTCAGACAGCTTCACTTCTAAGGTCTACTTGGTCAGCTTTATTTCTGAGGTATAAAATGATCACCTTTCTTTGCTTTGGGATGGGTGTCTTAGTTTTATTTCTATTCCTATGTTAAACAACATGACCAAAAGAGACCAGAGAGGACAAGGTTTATTTTATTTTACAGGTTACTGTCCATCATGGAGGGAAGGCAAGACAGGAATGAGGCAGGAGCCTGGAGCAGAAACCACAGAAGGGTGGCTTTACTGGCTTGCTCTATCTGTCTTGCTGAGGTAGCTTTCTTATGTAGCCCACTGCCTAGGGATGGCACTGCTCACAATACTCTGGGTTCTCCTTTATCAACTAGAAATTAAGAGAATACCTCACAGACACCCACAGGCCAATCTGATTGAGGAAATTCTTGAGTTGAGGTTCCCTCTTCTAGATGACTCTAAGTTTCTATCAATTTGACAGTTGACGCTAGCGATGAAAGGAGACTATTTCTTCCATAAATTGGCATAAATGCAGACAAAGGGTTATGACCCATGCATACTGTGCCTCTAGATAATAGCCTTTTGATATTAAAAGGAAGCTTCCTCATCCTAATGCAAAGCTTTTAAGTTTATTGGGGAAATAATTTTTTATTTATAGGAAATATAGGAAAACACCACCTATATTTCACCTATTAGTTATCAATTAAACTGGGTTAATATTTTACAATAAAAATGTTACATAATATTTAGTTACTATATATTTATAAATGATTGTTATAAATTGGGCTAGAGATATAAACTATGTTAGTACAAGGTAAAAATAATCATAATTTTGACCCAGGAATTTTATCCTTAAGAATTTGCTTCCATAAAATAATCTAATAGAGGCAAGATCCATATGCATGAAGTAGTTTGATAGCCTCATTCATTACAGTAAAGGGAAAACAACCAATTGAAGAGAATGCTGTAACAAATTATGTCAGCAAACTAAGATGTCATCTTTAACTATGTTAATTAAGAAATTACATAAAATATTGAAGTCTCCCTATGGCATAATGTAAATCAGCACTTACCTGAATATCCAAATTATATCTCGAGATTCTTCTTCAAACATACTCATTTTATTCATATATATATATATACACACATAGAACACACATCATTCCCTTCTTTTTTGTGCGAAGTAGAAAAATATTATTTTAGACCATTTCACTATTTGTTCTTTTTGAGATAGGAGGCACTCATTATCTTTCAGTAAAATTATCCTTCATGCAATGAGTCCTTTGTTTACACGATGCCAAAGTCCCCCCACCTAGAATCAAGCCGATCCACACAAGTTAAATAACTGAAGAAAGCCTTCTAGGGCTGAACGCATTCTGTGAAGAATTGCACATCTCTATTGCTATGATGGAATTGCCTCTGGGTGGGAAAGTGGTGGATTATTAGGAGGATTGGGGAGTGTGCAGTGGTGGCACATGGCCAGGACTGGGCTAGAGGAAGCAATGGCTCTAAAGGCAGCAAAGGGGCATGGCTGATGGTTGTGCCGTGTTTTCTCTTGTTCTCTACTATAATTCTCTTCGTTATAATCAAGCCCTTAGTTAACTGTTTTACGTGACCATCCAAGTATTTTCTGTACTTTGAGAATAAAGGGAGGGACCAGTTATTCTTAGGTAAGACCAGAACCTGGATTGTATAGACAGGCGGTAACAGTGATTTGGGGTGACCTGGTGTCTCTGAAGCAATGGCTCAGACTAAGAATAACTAGTGGTATGTCGAACAATATCTGTACTTGCTGAGTATTTTATTGTAGCTGAAGTTTTCCTGGTCCTACCTGGCTCCTGTGGTCCCACAGTCCTGAGGTCCCACAGCCACTCAGATCCAAATAAGCACACAGAGGCTTATATTAACTAAAACTCCTCAACCATTAGCTCAGGCTAACTACTGACTAGCTCTTACACTTAAACTCAGCCCATTTCTGTTAATCTATATGTCACCACGTGTTCTGTGGCTTTACCTGTGTGCCATTACATGCTGCTCCCTGGACGGCAGGCTGGCCTATCCCGACTCAGCCTTCTTCCTCCCAGAATTCTCCTTGTCTGCACATAGGGACATTGTTTACCTTTTGCTCTCAGACAGACACACCTTTGGTTCCGCTGGCTCGCAGCCCTTTGGATTCAGGCCCAGCTAGTTTCCCTGTGTTTCCAACTTGCATATGGCAGATCAAAGGACTTCCCAGTTACCGTAGTCCTGTGAGCTATTTGCTCAGTCTTTGTGCTGATAACCGATAAAGCCTTCTGACTCTTTTTCTAGAACACCCTAGGAAACTAATAAACCTGTGCGGTTGTGAACAACTGAGAGTTGGGCTCATTTGTTACTGTGGTATAATTTGACCTGTCTTGATTTATACATCATGATTTCCCAGCATACAAAGATACAGAATACAGAAGACTGAACACTGTATCAACTGACACCCAGCAGGGAGTTCCTTAAGATCTGTGGACCCTTTGGATTGTTAGACTTGAACTTGCTCTTGGAGGTTTCATGCTGATGCCAAATAGTTCACTTATAGTCCTCTGAAATGTCACTTCTGCCTTATAAATATC
>CABHPQ010167101.1:0-23200 GCA_902168405.1 Peromyscus aztecus | reverse complement strand
AGAGAGAGAGAGAGAGAGAGAGAGAGAGAGAACACATACACATACAAACATACACATAGCATGCACACAGTTGGCCCTCTCCAATTCCAACCAGCAACCAGCTATGGAAATACAGTGTCCACACTGAATATTTTTCTTGCCATCACTCCTTCCCTAAACAATACAGACTAATGATTACTTACATAGCATATATATTACACTAGGTATTAAAAATAATCTAGAGGTGCTTTGAAGTATACAGGAGGATGTTCAAAGGTATAATGTAGATGCGATATTATTTTATATGAAGGTCTTAAGTACCTTTGGTATCTACAGGGGTGTTGGAACCAACCCCTCTAAGATAACTGTGCATACAAATGTACACACACACACACACACACACACACACACACACACACACACATATATGTAGTATTACATGTTAGCTTGAATGTGGAAATATATATCTATATACTATATCCATACATGTATATGTATGTCTGTGTCCCTGAAATTCTCACTATCTCCTTAAGTATCAATGACTTCTTGCCTTTTATTGCCTCTGTGGGTCCATCACCACATCATTCTCTGACTTGTTCCTCTTTTGCAGGACCAGTTCCATAATTTGCAGGATCTAGCACAAGTGAAAACGACATGGGTGCTTTGCTTAAAATGTACTGGGAGTTGCAAGCATGTGGAAGTGGAGCCCTTGACTCAGCACAGGTCCCTCCATGAGTGAGTTCTGGGGCTGCCAGGGGCACAGAGTCCACAGAGCTCAGCTGCCTGTCTGCAACGCCCTCAGCTAGCCCAGAAAGTTTGCTGACACACTTTGTGACATGTCCAGAAACTTGCAACCTGCATGCTGCCTGAAGGCTTCTGGGAATGGTTTTTTACACATCATAAGAAGAGGCAGGAGAAAATAAGAAAGCCAATTTTCTTTTAGTATATTACTTGTCAGACAGCGAAATGGGATATAATTACGGTGTGACATTTCCAGCAGCAAATATGTTCCAGTGTAAGCAATTAACACCGGTTCTTTTGGCAGGCTTAAAAAGATTACTCAGAGGCTGTGCTAAGTTACAATGCCCCGTGAATAATGAACAATGTGATACCTTGGCTAAGTTGCTCACTATGACCAAAGTTCAAACTTTCCTGATGAAAATGGATTAGGCACTCTTAACCCTCTGCTGACTTCACCTAGCTTAAGCTGATTCAGATCATGAGTTTTTGGGGTTTATCTAAATTACTTATTTACCTCACTCCTAGGAACAGCTGCAAAAAAAAAAATCTGCAGGCATTCTTTCCAGCTGTTGGATATCTTCACAACGTCGTGGGTTGAGTGGTGAGCTCTTGAGGATAGACAGATTGGGAACTCAGGCTTGCACCAAGATCAATCATCAGTAAAGTCGGGATTGTTTAATGATGTGACCCAATGTTTAGAATCCCTTATGGAAGACTGAGTGTTGTCAGTGCCTTGACTGGTCTTGCATAAACAAAGGGACGAAAAGTCCTGGTTGTGTATGAGTGGTGTGCAATGCTTAGCAGTAGGAACCAAAAAAAAAAAAAATGCCAGGAACAGGTCTAATGGATTCACACTACAGGGAGAGCTCAAGGTCATGATTACCTGCAATGGCAGGGGTCTAACCCTTGCTTCCATGGCACTACAGGTGGATGGTTCTCCACTGGGGATGAAGTGTCCAGTGCTTTGTGAGAGGTCTGCAAGTATTTCCGGATTCTGCCCAGTAGAAGCCTACAGCACCTCCCTTCAGTTGTGACAATTTAAAACTGTCTCCAGATGCAGGCATCTTTTGAGGGACATTCGTTTAGACATGTCTGGGTCTATTCCTATGTGGCCTGGAACAGAAGACTTCATTCTCAAAGCTTTAATAGCCTTTAAAATGGAAAGAAGCCATGTCTACCTAGAAGGGCTCTGTGAAGAATTAGAATGGTGCTTGTGGAGAGCTTGGCTTTGATGTCTGGCATAAGCTAAGCATTCAGCATGACTTGGGTGCCATTTGTCCCTTAGTGAATGCAAACAGTACCTCAGAGTAGAGCTGTGATAGGCACTGGGCATGCAAAGGCATATAATCCTGTCCCTGTTCCTGCAATAACAGCTTGAGAAACTAGTTGGGAGGCATAAGGACCAACAGCCTCAGTGCAACAAGACACTGGATGAAATGTAGACCTAGATGAAGGAAAACAGGATCTTAGAGGAAAAAGGCCTTCTTGCAACTGCACACAAAGGTGGCATCAGAATGAAGAAAGGGCTCATCAGGGACAACCATGTGAGCAGAGACAGTTCAGGAAGAAAGAACCTCATTCAAGGAGGGATGGATGGTGGTGTCACTCAGGCCTGTCCAGGGCTTGGGACTGTGGATAGGAGTTCTCTGGCAGAGGCAGAGAGAAGCAAGACAGACAAAAGTGATAGTCAAAGGCAGGTGACATGGGATTCTGAGATGCTGAATAGCTCTCATCTTTCTTACTAACCCAACTAACTCAGAAAAACTCAGTCCAGATCCTGCTAAGCAGAAAACAGTACAGTGATTGATTAGCAGCGTCTGCTTGGACCCAGGAAGGGGTCTGAGGCTCAGGTAACACTGTAAGAGTTTTCAGCAGGGAGGCTAATGTCAGCAGAAACATTTTTAAAAGCTCCAGTGTTTTTCATTTTGAAAAGATTAGAAGTGGAGGCAGGAAAAGTTTGAGAGTGACTACAGCACTGTAAAAGAGAGATGGAAATGTTCTACAGAGCAGATGAAGTAGAAGAAATGGATAGAAAAGGCACGATAGTGACCTTGTGAATGTAAGGGAAGAGAAATCACACAAAGGCTTTTAGAGATCTGATTTGGGCAACTAGGAGAATGGGTATGTTATTCACCAAGGGGAAAAGTTCAAGATAATTTAGAAACATAAAAATAGTGGGTTCCTTTAAAAATACATTTTAATGTCTTATTTCTATTTTTTATATGTGTATGTGAGTACATGCATGCGTGTGTGTGTGTGTGTGTGTGTGTGTGTGTGTGTGTGTGTGTGTGTGTGCATGTGAGTACCAATGCCCATGGAGTCAGAGGCATCTATCCCTTGAAGTTACAGTTGGTTGTGAGCCACTCAACATGGGTGCTGGAATCGAACTCAATTCCTTGGAAGAGCAGTTCATAAACACTCAACCACTGAGCCATCTCTCCAGCCCAAATGGAGACCTCTAGTTGGAAATATCTATTAACTGTTTAACAGTTGGATAAGGACCCTAAATTGGTGAAGGGGACCAGAGACACAGGTGTAGACATGGTTGTTCTGGCTGTCACCACAGGCCAGCAAATGCTCTACAACTTTCCTGTTCCCCCAGCCCTCCAAGAGCCCACCTGGAAATGAGAAAGACAGTCCCTTGCAGAGGGAGTCTCACCCCATCTCCAGCTATTCCTGACCGACAGGATTAGTGAAGGACACAGAGGACTGTCATCACTCAATAATCCCCTGCACTTTTTTATAGTCAACATAGCATTCCTATGATCCTTGTAATCCAATTAGTCAATATGGGAGGAGGTATCTTAATTCTTGACTTCATTGTGACTTGCCTGGTTGCAGGCAAACCTTGTTAATAAGATGTCACCTCCAACACTGGATGGTGCATACCAAATAAGCTCAGGAGCTCATGGAGGCTGTGGGTAAAGGGAGAGGGAGGAGGTGCTGTCATGAGGAAGACTTCCTATCTTAAATAGCCAGTGGGTGACTTAGAAGCCCAATGCTCTCATAACCGAGACTTCTGATAGGAGGAGACTTCATCTCCCCATCTCCCCATCCAATCTTCTCCTGGTCTGTGAACGCTGCAGTCGTCTCCATCTTCCTGGTGACTGTTCATAGAAAGGCCCACACCTTTTAAACGGTTGCTGTTGGCTAAGTGGCTGCCCCTCACCTGGCACAGCGGGAAGGACTTCATATGTTGCTATACTTCACTCTCCAAATCACCAGGATAAATATACTATATCCTCATTGCAAGACTGAGAACACTGTGGCTTAGAGAAGGCTGACTCACGTTGGCTGTGCCCTGAGCACTTCAGAATTGCTTGCTACAGGGCCCTGCTCCTTGCTATGGCCAAGAGTGCGGGCTATCTAGGTCATGTTAACTATTGACTGACAATGGTGAGGACGGTGGTAGTGATGGTGGAAGTGTGATGGTAGATGGTGGCAAAAGAAATGGCGAATGAAAAGAAATGGCATGGGGTGATAGTGGTTCATACGGAGGTGTTAGGAGTGGAGCTGGTGGAGTAGGGTTAGTGCGGAACTGTGGTAGTAACGAAGGTGGTGATGAAGGTTGTGAGGTGATGCTGGTGATGGTTTTTATTTTGGTGGAAGTGGTGACACCGGTGTGGGAATGATGTGGCCAGTGTGATAGCAATGGAAGAGGTGATGGAAGTTGTTTGGTAGTGGCAATGGTGTTAATGATGGTGGTGACAGCATGGCGTTGGGTGGTGATGATGGTAGTGGTGGTGGTGGTCATGAAGCTGGGAACAACACCACAGCTGTGCTGTGGTCATGGTGGCAGTGATGGAAATGCTGGTGGTTGTGCAATGGTTGCAATGGCAGTGGTTATGATGGTGTTGGTGGCAATGTTGTCCCTGCTCTACTCTTGAGTTGGTGAAATTATAGCCCCGCCTTCTGATTTAGCTCACAGACTTTCCCCGATGGCCTCCTTGGGGCATGCTTCTTCCTCTTTCACATCCGCAACTCACAGATTCAGTTAACACCTCTACCGCAACACCATCTGCCACATCGGGAGCTCATCTCTACTTGTCTCCTCTGCTCTACAGGAGCAACCTACCCTCCCCGGCACCCACAAAGAGTAACAAGTTAATAAAGGCATGTTGACACCAAATGGGAACCCGAACTTTCCAATGTGCCTCTCCCCAGCAGCAAAGGGAAAGGAGAACAGAGGCAACTCAGCCAGGATCCAGTCTGGCTGCCTACCTTTGGACCTCAGAGTAACACACGCCCAGCTCCAAAGTCTCAGAGAATGGGTTGGAAGGTTCCATTATAAAACTAGAGCCAACTCCTCTACTGGGAGACAGTGAGGAATATGTTGAATGAAGTCAGGGAACTTGTGGCAGGGATACCAACTACAGCGATTCAAGTGAATCATCTCTGTAGACACTGACATAGGCAGAGTGGTGCAGGGCACTGGGCATAGAGAGTAGCCTACAGACACACACTGCCCCAAACAAGATTTCTGAATTGGCTGTTCCAGGCAACCTTGCTTGCAGACTGGCATTTAGACTTCACACTGTTTGGCTTACTCCTTGTTTTCAATTAATAGAGGTGTCAGGCCAATCAAGAGACTGCAGTTAAAAATTCAAATTAAAAAAAAAATTGCTGCCCCCATGCTCACCACAAGACAGCTTGGAACTTTTGATGGGAGTCATTCAGCCAGACCAACTGCACCTCCCAACTGCCTAGCTCAGGCATTCGCGCCCTCCTCCCTTGACCCCCCCAGGAGTGTCTAGTGACCCTAGCTTTAAATACCTCTAGCATATGAAACAGCCAGCTTCAGACAGGTTAAAGGTCTGCACCCAGAGGTATAACAACATGCTGGCTTCAATTCCTGGCTTTCCTTTGGCTGGCTGGGAGGTCTGAGGCAAGGTGCCTGCTTTGCTTATATCCTAGTGTCCTCAAGGGCCAGACCAAATTGCTAATGATGGTTATTCCTCTAGACTGAAAAGGATGCAAAGAAAACTCACATAGAAAAGGCTACTTGACCACTCTCCACCCCACAACAAACAATTTTTCATTCCAGACTGTGCATTTGAGAGAAAACATGCAGTATTTGGTTTTCTGCACCTGGCTTATTCCACTCAACACGATGATCTCCATTTCATCAAGTTCCAGCACCTAATGTAGCTTTATTCTTCCTTATGGGTCAATGAAGCAATATTGTGTCTATGTCCACACTGTCTTTACCCATCCCTCTGTTGATGGGCAGCTGGATGATTCCATAACATAGTTGCTGGGAATAATGGTGAAATAAACAGGAATGTGCAGGTGTCTCTGAGCCTGATCACTTGGATTCTGCTGGGTGTATTCCCAAGCCTAGTAGAGCAAAATCATATGGCAGCTCTGTCTTTCATTTTCTGAGAAACTTCTGTATTTATTTTCAGAGTCCATAAATATACATTCCCATCAGCAATGCATGCTAACTAAAAATAATAAATAAATAAAAAGAAAGCAAAATGACCACTGAACTTCTTTGCTTGTGTGTAATGTGTACATGTGTGTGGTACAAGCATGTGCATACAGGAGTGCATGCAGAGGTATATGCTGGTGCTCTTAAGAAGGTCAAAGGAAAACACTGGTCATCCACGTCTATCACTCTTCACCTTTTCCCCTCGAGGCAGGCTTTCTCACTGAACTTGGAGTTGCCATTTTTTCTGATGAGGCTGGCAGCCAGCGAGCCCCAGCAGTACTCTTGTCTCTGTACCCCCATACCCAGCACTGCACTTGTAAACACGTGTGTGACCATAGCAAGCCTTTTTACGTGAGTGCTAGAAACCCAAACTCAGGTCCTCACACTTGAGTGGCAAGTTGTCTTACCCATGGGGTCATCTTTCCAGCCTCCACTGAATGTTTTCTATATGAAGCCATCATTGTACAGGACTCCTGTTCCCTGGTTGTGGCAGTATGACAGTATCCATAGGCATTGAGATAAATGGTGTCACTGTTGTGACTTACCAAGTAGAGTCTAGGTATTGGGGGAAAGAGCTCTCTTGTACAGGAACTCCTTGTTCACCAGTAAGAGTCTAGAGTGAATGTAGAGAGCTTGCCACGTGCATCCACATTGACTGCCACTGCTAGCTCCAGATGTTTAGCTCCCGGGACCAGCTGTGTCTGCTGCACAGCAGAATCATCCCTCCATGTTACTAGATATGAATCTCCATGCACACTTCTCTCCCCACAAACTAGGATAGTACATTCATGTCCTTGACTCTCCCAGGAGGCTGTGGACAACTCAATGTATCCAAATAGTAACTTCATTGTGTATATTAGGGGGGAGCACATGTGTGGGATCCATGTAATGAGTCTTCCTAAATTTCTTTCCACCTATATATTTATTTATTTTGAGGCAAGCTCTCTCCTTTAGCCTGCACCTCATTGAATTTTGGGGATTCTCCTGCCTCCTCCCCAGGGTTTACAGGAACAGGTTGTAGCACCAAGCTTTACAGGTGGGTGCTGGAATCTGAACTCAGGTCCCCATACTTATCCAGCAAGCCCTTTACCACCCGCGCCATCTATCCAGCCTCTCAGTAACTTCTGCATGACTCTCTTCTGTCTGTCTATGAATAATCATAAGTACTTAATGAATTAATAAGCCCAATGGATAAATAAGCATATGAGGAATCAATCAAATCCACGATTGGCTTCAGAGTCAATAGAAACAAACTGATTTTCAAAAAAAAAAAAAAATCAACTTGCTGACTATGTTTTCCTGACTTCTCTCACACCTCTCCTGGATCATTACACATTGCACAGTGGAACTTGAGCACGCTCGATGTGGGAACCTGGTAAGCTGAGCCATGTGACCAAGATGAGGAAAATAGACCATCCTTTCTCCCCAACCCCACAGTGCAATTGCACCCTAGGCGACAGGGACCCAGTGTTTGTCGGCGCAGATCCACTGTAGATGATGGCTTAGCCGCAGAGGAGCGTCTGTCAGCACGGCTATGTTAGTTATTACCCTATCATAATCAAATGGATTGCACTGTAGTAATGAATACGACCATAATGGTGTGCTGGCAGTTTAATCAATGCACTTCTCAACTGCAATTGAGCAAAAATAGGTAACAGAGGATCATTTGATCTACATTTTTATTAATTTGGTGCCATTTGTCTTCTGGTTATTTTAATGATCTCTCATTATGAGAAAATGGGGGGACTTCCTGGAAGAAAAAAGTGGAGTCATCTTGCTCCATTACAGTCATTGCTTTGTTTTATTGCAGGAAAAATTGTAGCCTATTCTAATCCTCTTTGAGAGCAGAGTTTTGAAATTCAGAGTAGTCCATGGTTTTAGGAAGAGAAACTCCGTTACCTGGCAGAAAGCCATTCAAGTAAAGTTCAAGATTAAACAGCCCATGGTGCTGATGTACCACCTGATGGTGGGCTTTTTCAGACTGACTATGTGTTAAGGAGGGTGCTCAGTAAAGCTTCCTCCACAGTGTCTCCCCTACCACTCCCTTTCCACAAATACAGTTCTGAGGGCTAGGGTGGCTCACTGGGCAAGTGTGAGGGCCTGAGTTTGATCTGTAGAACTCACATACAAAAACAAAGTAAAACAGCAATCCACAAGACACAGTGTAAGCGCAAAAACCCAGTCCTTGGGAGGGTTCTGGGGAGGTGACAGATAGAGCCCAGGGTTTGCTGGCCAGGTAGCCTATGCCAAATGAGAGACACAGTTTCAAACAAAGTGGACATTGTCTGAGGAATGACAGTGAGGTTTGTCTCTGGTCTCCACACTCATGTGCGTGCATGTGCAGTCACACACACACACACACACACACACACACACACACACACACACGTAGAGACAACAGACAGAGACATAGAGAGGGTGTGTGACCCGCACATCCTAAAAGCAGCGATGGGCTCTGAACATGGGGGCCTCCAACCCAGTGCCCCCCACCAGTCCTTAGAGCATCTGACAGCTACTTGTTTCTTGGTCTCAGAGATGTGCTGAGTTATGGCAGAGATTCCACATTCACGAAGCCGTGTGGGAAACCATATCAAATGCTTTCTTCACAGTTCCTTTCAGGACCGTGTCTCTCTTGATCGTTGTTTCCAGGCTTACAAGAGATTTGCCTTGTGCCTGCAACTGTTCATGGAAAGCACAACATGTTGGTACATTTGTGCCTTGAGCATCCTCTAAATAACAGCTTCAGCCCCAGCCCAGGACCACCACACACATCATGGTCATTTTTAACAGAAATGGGATATGAATTGAAGGGAGATTAAAACTATGAAAGGTTGGGGAGATTCTAGGGATGCTTGGGTATGCTGGCTGATGGGACAGCACCACCCCCACTCCCCACCCCATGAATTTTGGAGTCTCATTTCCACTTACTCAAGTATGAAACTGAGTTCCTTGACACCCTGTCAATGGTATTCTGGATTGGAAGACAAAGATCCAAAGAGGTCATGAGGGTAAGCTTGTTTGTGAGGAAGACTTTATAGGTTGTTAACCAAACCCCTGACAGAAAAGGGTAAGGAGGGAAGAAATTATTTTGGCTCACAGGTTCGGAGTAATCAGTCTGTAGTCACTTGGTCCCATATATTTGGGCTGAACATCACAGTAACCGTGTCCTATGTCAGAGGAGACTGTTCCCTTCATAGCTGACCAGAAAGTGGTGAGAAGGGAACACTGACAGTCAACTGGCTTTCTCCCTTTCCCCTTTTCATTCTGTCCAAGTTTCTGGTCCTTGGGACGGTGCCACTCACATTCCAGGTACATTTTTCTCCTTAGTGCATCCTCTCTGAAAATGTCCTCATAGGCACACCCAGAGTGTACCCACCATCAACTATCATACTTGGTGTGGAACCACAGCCAGTTTTGGGGACTAGGAAGGCTCCACACCATGTCCCATCATACAGAGATGACTCTTTTGCCATTCTTGGCACTGTGGACAACGCTACCAAATCTTTCTGTTAATTTGAACACAAGCTAAAACGCTGAATGCTTCAGTGAAGAGCTCCCTTTTTCATTTTAACCAACTGAATAAAAAAAAATGTAAACATCCGGCCTAGGTCTGCCAAAGTGCTGGCTTTAGCCTCAAGGCTAAGTCTGAAGGTTAAAGATGTGTGGGTCTGCCACCTCCCTTAGGTTGATGAGCACATGCACTGTCTGGAATCGACACACTCGGGCTTGGCTGCTGCTGTTGTTAGAGATACCTGTGGGTGTTGGTATCATGAAATATACCAGAGGTTACAATAAGGATACTGGGCTTGGTTGATGGGGAACAGCTGGTATGAGTTTGAAATGCCAGTGGATGATGGAGTGGTGATGTCCACTTTATTAATACCGGGAGTTGCTCCAACAAAATAATGGGTGCCTGTGATGGCAGAACCCACTGCCTCTCAGTTTTGGATGCTTTCTGAGATCCAGAATGGGGCAGGGCAGGTTCCTCCTGAGGGCCGTGAGTCTGCATTTGCTGAGGGCATTTCTTCTAGCTGCTGGTGGCTGCTGGCAACCATCGAATCCCTTGGCACCTAGAGGCCCAGCTCTGTCTCTTCTCTCAGGTTTCTCGCTGTGTACCTGGACTCTGGGTACAGATGTCCCCCTTTCATGAGAATAGTCATGTTACATTAAGGCCCATTTTAATGACTTCATTTGAACCTGGCCATCTGTAAAAATCCTGCACCCAAAAAAGGCCACACTCACAAATTGGGGTGTTAGGACATTAACATTTTAAAAAAACTACGTGTATGTGTATGTGTATGTATGACTATGTATATATGTGCATGTTCATGTGTATGAATGCAGGCACATGCATGACTTAGCACACATGCTGTGGTACATTGTGGGGAGATACGAAGACAACTGTGGGTACTGGACCTCACCTTCTACCTTGAGACAGGCTCTTATCATCCTATCAGGCTCGTGAGTCTCCAGGGATTCTCCTGTCTCCACCTCCTACCTCACCCTAGCAGCAGATGACAGACATGCATGGCCATGTCTGGCAACCCCACCCTCCACCCCTTCACATACACACATACACACACACACACACACACACACACACACACACACACACATCACACATACCACACACATACCATACACACACACACACCACACCACACACCATACACACCACACCACACACACACATCACACACACACACACACACACACACACACACACATGCTGGGTTCTGAGGATCCAGATTCAGTTCTCTATACTTGGCATAGTAAGTGCTCTACCCACTGGACCATCTCCCCAGTCCATTCAATGGCTTTTGAGGGACAAATGCAGCCTGCATCAATTGAGCAATAGCATAAAATTCTGGAACTTTGGGAAGAGACTGGATATAAAAAGTCACCATGAAAACCCATTTACCTGGGTGCTCAGTGCAGAAAACAACTTGAAGAACAACTTTAGGCTCAGAACAGAGATACAGAGACTTACAGTGTGGCTTCTTGGTATAAAGTCTAGTGTATCTCAAACTGAATGTTCATAATGTGGGAATAATGGGAAACGCCCCCCCCCTCCAAATGATCCCTGTTACTCTTATTACTTAGGAGGGCTCTAGAGTCGATCTGTACATTTCAGACTTTTCTCCCCAGTCTGGAAAGAAATTCTAAGAAACTCACAATTGCCCTTCTTCCTAGTGGGCTTTTCTCATACTCCAGTTGGCCTCACTTGGGGTAGAGCCTGCCTACCTTTACCCGTTCCCACAAAGGGTCATAGGCCTTGGTTGAAGAGACCATAGAGTCCTGACTTGAAGACGAACAGTGAGCCACTTCCTCAGGACGTTTCTGATTCTAGGGACAAGCATATGTGATTAAACAGCCTGTGTCAGATTTCAGATCAGTGGTGGAGTGGGACCGTGGCAAAGGTCTCTTCCTTCCGTTGAGGTGTAACTAGAAGCCAGAGATTGCAGCCCCCAGCACTTCTTGCCAGCAGTTTTAAAGGATGATCCAATGTTCATCTGAACCCAGCTCTGCTCCCTGAGAGACCCCAGGAATGCCAGGCTGCATGCCACCCATTGGCCTAATCCAGGGACTCTGGGTGTCCCTCCTGTGGTGCTGTGAGTTCACTGTGTTCTGAACGTTAGTCGTTAGTCAATAGCTTGGGTGATTGGGCTGCAAAACCTTCCCTCTTATTTACAAGTCACTTTTAAGACACTCCAGTGCAAGACTACCTCTGCAACCCTCTCAAGGTCGTCACTCATTCATTAGTCATTCAACAAACATTTGTTGAACATCTGCTGTGTGTCAGGCCACTACACCTTCGCACAGCATCCTTTCAGTGATCATAGGTGCATTGAGACATTGACTGGAGGTTTTCTCTTTTATAATAAGTTTAGATAAGAGCTTTTCCCTGTGACCTTGAGCAACTCACACTATCTCTCAAAGTCAACTGAAATGCTGTAAAGTTAGGTGTTGTTGCTATGTGTTGAATCTGTTCTGTATTCCTACTCATGAACATTGAACAAATCTGTAACATGTTCAAACACACAATGGATGGGGCCAGTGATGCTCAGCTTTTGAGTAAGAGCAGAGGTAGGTGTCTCTGTAAAGGAACTGATTGATCACTAGGGCTTTGGGCTCCATACAACTGCTGTTGTAACTATTCAACTATTCAAGCCACAGACAGGCACTATGGCAACAAACAGGTGGGCTGGCTGCAGGGCACCAGCCATCAAACTCAGAGTCCTTCTGTTACAGAATTCAGATGTGGGCTTTAGGAAACTCTCTACCCCATCTCACCAAGGGGGGAATTCCAGGTTCTCTTTGTAGCATGTTAGTAACTTTTCTTGTTGCTTTGTAAAGTACCTGACAGAAACAACTTGAAAAAGGAAGGCTCTCATTTGCTAATGTCTCCGGAGGGTTCCAGAGAGGCAAAGGAGCTCATATTATGGCGGCCAGGAAGTAGACGTGAGAATAACTATGTTCACCTGGCTGTCCCCCTCTTTTATTCCATCCAGGTCCCCATTCCATGGGATGATACCACCATTACTCTAGGTGGATCTTCTGTTCTCCCTTAATCCTGCCCAGACACTCTCATAGACACATTTAGAGGTGTGCCTGGCCAATGTTAAATCCAGTCAAGTTAACAATAGAGGGCACCCATCACACATGGCTTCTGAGCACTGCAGGACCACACAGAGCCCCGTGGTTCTCCTCACTTCTGACATACACTTCCTACATACTAAGGCTCTAACATCTGCTCCTCTCTTCCTCTTGTGACCACGTGGGTGCTCTGTTCTTTCAGAACCCTTGCAAGGCTGCCCCTTCTGTTCCAGAAGGAAAGACCACTTGCCTCCTCAGTTCCTTACATTTCCACAGTGTTTACAAAACAGCTCAGGGGCTCACCTCACTTTCACCACAGTGAGGGGTGTGATCATCAGCCCCATTTTCCAGATGTGTAAATTTCTCTCTAGTTAGTCCAAAGAACAATCCAGCTGCCTTCCTGGATTCCTCTTTATTGTTCCTGTCCACAGACAATCAGTTAACATATTCTGCTAGCCCAGTGGTTCTCAACCTTCCTAATACTGCGACCCTTTAATACAATTCCTCATGTGTGGTGAGTCCAACCATTAAATTACTTTGTTGCTACTTCATAACTGTAATGTTGCTACTGTTATGAATTGTAATGTAAATATCTTATATACAGGATATCTGATATATGACCCTAAATAGGTCATGACCCACAGGTTGAGAACCACTGTTAGAACAGTCTAGCAACTAGATTGTCTCCACAATTGTTCTCAAATACAACCTTCCCTGATTCTCAAGTAGAAGCCTGTGCCATTTATTACCAGGATTATGTCAAAGGCATACATACTGGACTCTTTGCCAGAATTGGACCCTTCTTATGTATCTATCTACATATCCTTCTGTCTGCCCAATTCACTAATTATTTGTCTATACATTTATTCATACAACCATCTTTTGATCAATATACACCATTCTTCCATCATCTATTTTATGCTTATCTACCTACTCACCCTCCACTCATATATTCATCCATTTATCCACCCATGTATCTACTCACCCATCCACTCATCCATCCATCCATCCATCCATCCATCCATCCATCCATCCATCCATCCATCCATTTACCCACCCATATATCCATTCACCCATTCACTCACCCATCCATTCATCTACTTATCTATCTAACTATTCACCCATCTACCCATCTGGCTACCCATTCATCTATACATCTATTCTGGATATCTACTTTGCATCGGGTAGAGTAAGAAGAAAACAAAAACAGTATCCTGAATATTTAGTCTAATTTGGAAAAGAGATGCCAAATGAATGATCCTTCAAATGCATGTCTAATTCAAATTGTGGTAAATGCTTTGAAAGAAAAGTAGGTGTCAAGATGACTCAGTGAGTCAAGATGCTTGCCTCCAAGCCTGATGACCTGAGTTCAATCCTCCAAACCCACATGGTGGAAGGAGAAAACTGTAAGTTGTCCTCTGACCTCCACACATGCCTTGGTATGTGCATGTACACAATACATAATTTTTTTTTAATTTAAAGAAAAGTTGAAGTGATCCTGAAGAAGCTCAAGACACCACATTAGCTCAGCAGGACAGACATGAGGACAGGGGTGTGGTCGGAAGGATCAGCACGGAGAGAAGGCTCCAGCCAAAATCTGCTTTCTCTAGGGGACACAGGTGGTGGAGGTGAGGGCTGGGACTCACTGAGCCCTGGAGGAGAGAGGTGAGGATGAGAGAGGAGGCTGGAGAAGGAGGTGAGGCTGATCAGCAGGAGGCCACAGACTACTGCAGAGAAGAGTACTGCCTTTTGTGGACAGTCAGAAAACCACAGCAAGATGTTCAAGGGCAGATCAAAGGAGGATGCCTTGGGTATAGCATGAAGAGTCAGTTAGGAGAGACAATGGGTAGATACAGCAGCCAGATGTGAGGGGATGAGTTAGAAGGTGCTGTGACAGCCAAAGATGCTAGGTCTTGGCTACAGAGGCTGCTGGATGGGATGGGAGAACTGAGAACTCACTCTTCTAGCTTTCTTAGACATGAACTTGAGCCAGCAGGAAGCATCACTTGAACATCCCAGGAGAGTATGACAACACTAATGATCTAGACCATGATTGGATGGCTGTACCAAATGAGCAGCTTACCTACCGCAGCATGCTCTGTATGCACCACTTGATAGAACCTGCAAGGCAGGAGGCTATCATTAGTCCCATCTCACAGATGGCAAAAATGAGGCAGAGTGAGGCCAAGCCAGCACGCCCTAGCTTCTACAGCTAGTCCCTGGTGGAACTGGCATTCAACTCCAGGATCCCAAGAAGAAAGAATGGCAAGTCCATTTCCTCCATCCTCCATTCTGCAAGGATCCTGTCCAAAACATTTGGAGCTGGACAATCCCGATGTAAACCTCCTCCCTCCAAGGAACCTGACAAGATTCCAGATTCATAAATAAGTCTGGAGGCTGAGCTCCACTGAGCTGCTGGAGTCTTTATTACTCTACAAATGCATTCTTAATCAGTCACTGGGGTCCTTCCCATAGAGCCTTTTAAATTACAGTTAAATTCCTTGATAGCAGTTCATGTACCCAGCACTGCATTTCCTGTGTTCACAGCCATAAACAAGGAAGGGAGGGGGCCTGAATAACCAGGTTAATTGTCCTTTGAGGTCTAGACTTTGAAAGCACTGGCAGCGGTGCCTCTAAATTCTCTGGGTCCCCCACTGCAAGGCGAATAAAGTTCAGAAACAAACATCGCAGTCTAGCCAGCGTCAGGAGCTGGACCAAGTCCTCTCATGCCTGGCCTGGTTACTCTGGCTCCGCTGAACCTCCAGGTCACCTTGCAGGGACCCTCTGTCCTGGGAGCTTTCCTGGGAGTGGGTGGGGAGCAGGGACCTGAAGGGGTGTCTGCTTCCTGCAGAGGTTCCTCCTAACTTTTAGGCTGGAACAAGCTTGACCCATGATGGGGGTGGGGCAGTAAACATCCCCGCTTCTGCAAATTCTCTTCTCAGCATGCCACAGCCTTAAGGACACAAAGGCACAGTTTGTCTTAAAGCAGGAGTGCACAGTACAACCTTGGACCAAATCCCATTTGTTCTGTAAACAGTTATCTATTTGGGCACAGCCAGTCATTTCCATACAGAGCCGAGGAGTTAAGGTAGAGATATCAGGCCCTGCCAAACCTGAAATGTTCATTAGCTGATCTTTTACAGAAATTCTGTCAATTCCTTTTGTAACTATAAATCTGATTACTCTGTTGTTCTACTCAATGCCCAACAATGGCCCCCTACTACCTTAAAATAAAGGTGAGATGCACCTCTGGAAAAAGTGACCGGTTCTTACCAGAACATCCTGGTCTAGGAGAATGTGCTGGTCTAGGAGACCTCAGTGAAATAACGCATGCTTGCTGAAAGAAGGCCTCACTACAAAAATCACAATCTGTGCAATGAGAAAGCTACCCTCCCAACCATTTCCAGGCATATAATTTGGGAGTGTCAAGTATATTCAGCACTGTATCATCAATTTCTAAAACTTATCCATTTAGCGAACCTGAAACACATACAATTGAGGAAAAACAAACAAAAGCCCAAATATGAACAACAGACCACAACCCTCCGAGGTTCAGTGGGTAGAGCCTGCCTTGTGCCTTCTGCGTTCCCTGAGGACATGGGCCAGAAAAAATCCTTCTGAGTCGTCTTTGCCAGGTGTCTGGTCACATCAACGTGAACGTAACTAACACAGGAAGTAACACAGGGTCCTGGGGGAATGAGACCTCAGCGTCCACGCCATTCATGGGAGGCAGCAAAGAGGGGCTGCTTTTGTGCCTTCGGAATGGCACTGCATTTGTTTGTCTTTGGGAGAATGGAGAAAACAGGCAACTTTCTACAACTCAGTAAGAGCTGGGGAGAAGCCGGGCGGTGGTGGCGCACGCCTTTAATCCCAGCACTCGGGAGGCAGAGACAGGCGGATCTCTGTGAGTTCGAGGCCAGCCTGGGCTACCAAGTGAGCTCCAGGAAAGGAGCAAAGCTACACAGAGAAACCCTGTCTTGAAAAACCAAAAAAAAAAAAAAAAAAAAAAAAAAAAGAGCTGGGGAGATGGCAGGGTGGAAAGAGCAGTTAGCCTGAGGGTCTGATTTCAAATCTCCAGAACCCATATAAAGAGACAAGCCTGGTTGTGCAGAACCCCAGGGTGGAGGGTAGGACAGAGACAGGAAGAGCACGGGGCTGGCTGCCTATGTCCAGGCCATAAGGCAGAGAGCGGGGCACCCAGAGTCCTCTATCCTCTCTGTCTGTGTACCCAAACAGGCACATGCACAAAGGACAGAGACATACGCGCGTGTGCACACATGCACATATGACACTGACACACACATACACATGTATACACACACACAAATACACACATGCACATGCACACACACAAATTGACTGGACAAGGGGAGATTCTGTCATCCCTCCCATTGTCTTCCTGCTTTGGTGCCTGGACCTGTCCCCTGGGACCGGCTGTTGGCAGCCCTCCAGTCACCCAGGCCTATTTCTAAGTTGAGGCACACCACACTCGGAGGTGAGCTATTAATTTGTCCTTTGTGGCTCAGCCTCGATCTTGATTTAGGGCAACATAAACTCTCTTCAAAATTGTGAAGAATAAATTAGTTTACTAATTTTGCCATTAAGAGTTGATCAACGGGACATGGTTGCCACCATCCTGCAATCAATCACCATTTCCTGTGTTTATCTCCTATTCAGTTTTTACCATAGGGTTCTGTACGCATCAATTTGTGCCGATGCTCTTCCTACATATGTTTTAAATTACTTTATCATTGTATAAATTTCACAGCCATTAAAAAAGCTCTAATACTGGAGTGGCTGACATGGTGTTAAAAATTGGATTAAATTCCACGGGGTAATAAATTGTGACCTAAATCCAATCTCTCATGGGTGACTGAAGGATACAATGAAAAATTATTGCTTTGTCATTTTTACACTAACGCAAATATACTGGGAAACCAGAAAGTGACAGAGAAATGGGGACAACGATGCAGCCTGTTCCTCATCTAAAGCGACCAGCTAACTTCAAAGACCATTCAGGGGGTCTCCGGTAGGATCAGCCCCCATTTCAGCAGCAAGTGAATTATCCGACAAGTGTGCACTTTTTGCAGCAGCTGGGAGGTGCCACAGGCAGAGCCCTACACAGCTTCCTTCTTTTGTAAGTGGCCAAGCATATGCTTGAGCCTCTGGCCATTGAACCCCTGGCCCACTGAATCCCGACTCTGCTCTTGTCAACTGTGATTGGGGGCGGGTCTTCTTTTTTCTGTGCCTTAATTTCCTGGACAACAGAGTTGGCAGGAGTCATTGAGTTAATAGGACTCACTTCCTGAGACTCATCCTTGCAATTAGTCATCCCTAGTGGACTGCTAAGTGTGAGCACAGGTTTTAGACCCCTTGTCCACAGTGCTTGGGACCAGAAGGGCTCAGATTTCAGGTTTTTTAAACTTGGAAATTTTCTTCATATACATAATGAGATATCTTGTAGATGGGATTCAAATATAAACATACAATTTATTTATGATTATTTACATTGCATATATAACTGACATAAGCATATATTATACACATACCTGAAGGTAATTTTATATGGTATTTTAAAAGTGTCTGCATTTTGACTGCTCTGTGTCACAACAGGTCATATGTGGAATTTTCCTCTTGAGGGTTGGACTTGGCTGTGCTCAAAAAAGTGCAGAACCGGGCACCATGGCTCACACCAGCAATCTCAGCCCTCAAGAGGCTAAGGCAGAAGAATCTGGGCTACAGAGAGCTAACTTGTCTCAAGAAAACAACAACAACAAGAACAACAACAAAATGTTGGATCTTGAAGCATTTGAGATTTCGTACATTCAGATTAGTTCTGCTTAGCTTGTATTTACTTATTTGTTTGCTTATGGACAGGAATTCATGTAGCTCAGACTGGTTTCAAACTTGCTATGTATCCAAGGATGATCACAAACTTCTGTCCTCCACCCTCCAGCCCCGGAGTGCTGGGATCACAGGCCCACTTCACTGTCCCTAGTTTATGTGGTGCTGGGATGGGGCCCAGAGCTCAGGATGTGCTAGGTAGAATACTGTACCCTCTGAGCTACAACCTTAGCCCCTAGACTCTGTCCTATTTGAATTGCCATCCCAAAGTATTGCCAAAGACTCCACTGTAGAAGAAGACCTGCTAGCCCTCTCTGAAAGCTTTCAAAACCATCAACTGCCAATCAAAAGATGATCCATTATTGGGCCTGCTGATTCAAACCTGATTTCCTAGCTATTAGAAGGCTGGTTCTACTTACTCATTTGATAATGGCCAGCTTCTCCTAGAACATAAACTCTATGAAGGCAGCTGTCTCCAACTGTTTTGCTTATGGCTCTTATTCCAGCACCAGAGCCTGGCATGTGGTAGCCAATAAGTACATATTAGCTGAGTCAATCAATGAACCCAGTCTGTTCAAGAGTGTAAGCCATTCCATGTGGAGAGTGTTAAAATTCTTAACAAGTGCTTCCAAAAGAGGCCTAATTTATATCCAAAGACCATTTCTCCACTTCTCTTCCCAAGACACTCCTGTCAGACTCACAGTCCTTCCCTCTGCCCTGTTTGATGCCAGGTAGGCAATAGTCTGCATCTTTTATTCCTATTGCCTGTGCCCACCCTGCAACGTGAGTGTCATGAGATTAGCTGTTGTCTCTTCATTCATCATATCACCCAAGCAGCACCCTGTTTAGGCGCTTATCAGGACTGGATGTGGAATATCATCTTAAAAGGCTCATGTGCCAAGTTTGGTCTACACCTTGGTGTTCAGAACTGGGGTTTTCCAAAAGGGACTGGCTCAGGAGGGCTCTTCCCTAGTCAACCAATCAACCCATAGATGGATGCATCTTTTGGTGGCATTGTTAGGAAGTGATGCGAACTAGAAGATGAAGCCTAGGTAGGAGAAGTAGGTCTCTAGGGGCATGTCCTTAAAGTGTGTACCTGGTCCCCAGTCCCTCCCTCTCTGTCTTTTCATTCTGGGTGCCATAAGTGAGCAGCTCTGCTCTACAACACAATGCCTGTCACACCTGCCCTGACGCTCTGCCCTGTCTTGGCCATAGCCCCAAAACAATGAAGCTGAGTGACCTGGGACCACACAGTCTGAAACAGAGCCACAGACACCATTCCTCCTTTAAGTTGTGTTGTTCAGGCACTTTTGTCACAGCTAAGAGAAATGGCCAAACACTGTTCAGTGCATTCTTTGGCTTAGTGAAATAGGTAATATTGAAGTGTGCTGGGGGAAGATCAATGTTCCTGTTCAAGATGAGTTCCCATGGCATTCTTTGGATATCCTACACTTTCCCCAGAGTTGTGAAAAAGCCAGAGGATGTGAGGTGGGATTTCATTCATTCCCTTATCTCGAACCACTCAATAGCAACAGTTACTTGATGAATATCAAGCCTGGTGCCAGGTGCTAGAAGAATCAACAATTTTGTTCAAATGTATGAAAGAAAAAAGAAGCTTGCCAACTGTACAACCCAAATTACTAGTATTCTCAAACTGCCTGTGACATTCCTGGCAACAGAGGCCCAGATGCTAGTGTCTCCATGGTTACTTGGGGGCGGGAGAGTAGCTGTGCTATGGGGTGAGGTAGCCAGGGAAGAGGAGACAGGCACCCATGTGCTCTAGGCCAGTAAAGCACCCCAGCTTGCACTGCCTCCCAGCCATGCAGGAGCTTTATCCTTCTCCAAAATCCCCTTCCAGCCTTGAACAAAAGGGAAGCCGATTAGTCAGGTTCTCTCTAGGCAGAACTGCTCCAAGCTTCGGCTCACAAGTGCAGGGTGAGCAGCTTGTTCTCAATCCCTTGGTCTATAGAGGTCATTGTGAGCACATGAGAAAGACTCCATCTAACCATGATCCTCTTGTTAAAAATACACTTGGTTTGAGAAGTGCCTATTCATACAGGAAGTTTCCAGAAGATGTGCCTGACCACAACCAGGAAAGGCCTCCTGCTCACCATTTCTCGGATGCTTTCCTCTTCCCGTGCAAACTTCTCAGCTTTGTTTCAGGCCCATCATTGTCTCAGGGACAAGCACACTCTAGTGACAAGTTTCAAAGGAGAGCATCAGCACTCCAGCAGGGGCAGCAGCCTGACATCTCTGGGGAAAGATGAGGAGGTGGCAGAGGTGGGAGACAGGAAGAAGGGTCACTTTTGATGTTAGCTGTCTAGAAAGCCTTCTGGGTGGCTGGCCTTAGAAAAGTCTCAGTGGACTGGTCCAGGTGTGAGACCTGGGGAACTGTTGTCAACTTGACTGGACTGAGAAGCAGCACCTGGCAGACTGGGGCAGCTGTCCCTGTGTGTGTGTCTTTGAGGGCATTTCCAGACAGGATTAATTAAGAGGGGAAGGCAAACTCCTGATTGTGGGTGGAACCTATGGCAGCCCCATAGGCTGCAGACCAAGACAGGTTAAAAAGAGAAGAAGGGCTGGGTGGTGGTGGCACACGCCTTTAACCCCAGCACTCAGGAGGAAGAGGCAGGCATATCTCCGAGTTTGAGGCCAGCCTGGTCTACAAAGCCAGTTCCAGGACAGCCAGGGCTACACAGAGAAACCCTGTCTCTAAAACACACACACACACACACACACACACACACACACAGAGAGAGAGAGAGAGAGAGAGAGAGAGAGAGAGAGAGAGAGAGAGAGAGAGAGAGAGAGAGAGAGCGCTGCCCCCTAGTTCAGGCTTTGCTTCTGCTTCCTGGACAGTATTCTGTAAGCTTCTCTGACAACATGCTCTGGGACTGAAACCCCAGGAGACTGGGAAATGAGGTAAAGGCAGGGCTGTGGCTTCGATCCTAGAAGCCCAAGATCTTGGTTTAAAAAACACAGTTTTTTTTTTTTTTTCCAGTTCAAGATGCCCTTGACCTTTGCTCTCACAGTTATATTCCCTAAGACACAGGGAGGTTCAGTCAGAGTGACTAGGGGTCCCAGGGTAATTCTAAAGACCAAAAGATGGACAAGTGTTCCATGTAACTCTGTGTGTATGTGTGTGTGTGGTGCATATGTATAGGTGTGCATGCACACATGTGCATATGGAAATGCATTCACACATTAATGTATGTCTGTTTCCTTGTATGAGCATGTATGTATATGTGCACATGTGTATATGTGTACATTCGCCTGTGTGTACACATGCACGTGTATATTCAAGTGTATTCCTGTGTGTGTGTGTGTGTGTGTGTGTGTGTGTGTGTGTGTGTGTGTATGTGTGTGTGTTGGCAGCTTGGTGGCTGCAGTAAGTGCAGGATCTATGGAAGGAAGGGTTTGCTGGGGGTCTGGACAACTTCCTCTGAGGGCACACTTAGGGACAGGATTTCCCACAAAACCCCTCGTAATCTCTCTCTGCATATTCACTGGTGGAGAGTTCATAGGAGTCTTCTTCCCTTGTACATGTGCAAGCAGGTAACAGGTATTCTCAAATGGAATGAGGGGAGTCTTCTGTACACCTCCTTTCAGATTGTCCTTCACAGGAGGCAGGGAACAAAGGTCAGAAGGGCAAGAACATCTCTGCAGAAAGCAAACCTTCTCTAGTGCTTCATCTGGGCTGAGTAGGGGTGAGGCTGAGGGACAGACAAGGTAGAGGAGTCGCAGGAGCAATCTCTTCACAAAAGTCAACATAGAAAATCAATTTCATTTCCTCTGGATCTGCCCAATGGCCTGAGGAACTGGCCTGCAGTGGCTATGGTCTAGGCGAGGCCCAGTGAAGCCTCTGTGTGTGGAGGAACAGCTATCTTTCTATACCGCCTGATGTCATGTGTTCCCTCTACCCTAGCTCGTTTCCTCATTTTGCAGGATATAAAAGGACCACTAGACTGAAGCTCCAGTTCCTCCCGATCAGAGGGAATTCCGGGTGTCATGGTTTCCAGAAGGGGAAGGCAGTCTCCCTGTGGGGTGTAATTACATCCCTGCTTTCCGCAGAAGAATAGTTTATGGCTTAAATGCTATTAATTGTAAGCCATTCTGTTTCACGGGAAGTTGTTCATTGATAACTACCCAATTAGAGTTATTTTGTAATTAGTCTATTCACAGTAAATTTACTGCAAAGGGGAGGCCAGTGCAGGAAATTAAAGCATCATGGGGCTGGTGTGCCCTTGTGTCTTAAATGCCAACCCCATTAACCAGTTTGGAGGTCCTGGGAGAGCATGCCACCTTCGCCAAGGCAGAGACAGCCAACCCTGCAGGCAGTCCCAGTGAGCTCACACCAGCTTGCAGACCTCTCAGCATGACCAGGAGAAGCATGGGAAACTCTGCGGTGTGGTGGATGGTGACTGTGGAGTGAGTTGTAAGGCAAATATCTGTGTAATGAGTATCACTGGCCAGGCACATTTGCCAAACTGTACAGTCTTGAACCCTCTGAGATGAACACACCACCAAGGTACAGAGAGGGCAAGCAACTTGCCCTAAGTCTCACAGCTTGTGCAGAGGAAATCCGAGATCCAAATGTAGGCACTCTAA